>JAQFZC010008431.1:0-10185 GCA_034695205.1 Dicyrtoma fusca | reverse complement strand
TGCTAGCGAACCAATCTATTTTCTCGTAGAGCCTTATTGATTTCCCCTCACTCCTATCTTTTCACATAATAAGTCAAAATTACAAGTCCGTACCCTACACATTAGTTCTGAACAGTTTCCACTTAAGTCGGGGTGTCTGAAATCTGGAAAATCACTTAGTATTTTCCACTACCCCTACTTTTCAATCAGTCCAGTGTACCCAAGTATGTACTTGGTTTGAAAAATTGTTGAATTAAAACAGCTCTATGCTCTGTCCCTATATGTATAACTTGAAATGTGAACCATCTGAAAATGTGACCTATTATAGTAGCTTCCTTGATCAAAAATTTAGATAGGTCTGTAATTCTCAACTCCAATGGTTCCAATCTTTCCCTATAGTTGGGAATGATGTATCTAACAATTGAAGTAATAATAGTTGCGATTTTTTCTATTAATGATACTATTTACACGAGCAAGTGAAGGTTCGTCGTTCCTCCCGTTAGTTTCCCATTTTACAAGTTTATGAAAAATGAGAGACATTTTGGCAGCGCGTTGGCGCGTTAGTTTAATAGGCAATTAAATAAATCTGTGAATGGGCCGGGTTAAGTTTGAGTGTGTAAAGACGAGGAGGAGGGCTGGTGAAAGAAAATTTAATATATTTTAATAAATTTTGGCCGAATATCCATATCATTGAGAGTGATAAAGTGCACTGAAGACAGTCTGCTCTCGCAGCTCATGAAAATTAAAAGCAAAGAAACCCATTTACTCGTACAAAAAGAGTAGTTCCCATGTGCCTGCACAAAACATTCATGTGTGTAGCAGGAGGTATATATGTAGTGCTCACAAGTGCGAGTAATATAAATGAAGCTGAATAGCGTAAAAAAGGTGGAAGGAAGAGAGAGAGAAAAAAAGTGTGCATGTGACTCTCTGCCTGTGGTTTTTAAGAGGAAAAATATGAAGAAAAAAAAATGTAGCGGAACTATTACACGGATGAAGAGTGAAACAACGACTGGACTTAACAGTTTTGTTTCTATCCAACTAACCCCGTTATAAGTTGGTTGTAGAAGAAATGATCTATGTTTGTTTTCCAACCATAAACCACATACCTACCTACCTACCTACCTATCTCTCTCTCTCTCTCTCTGTATCTGGCTCTTCCCAGGTTTACCTGGAAGCAGTGCAGAGTCTGTATTCTCCAAGGAAGACGAGCTCACATCATCATCATCCCTATTATGAAAGCCATTAAACTATAGTTAATGTGTTCCGTGTGTCTGTATCTATATAATCTCGACTATATAGTGGTATAGCCAAATGGATTTCTATTTCTTTATACTTTATTGTGAGCAGTATAACTCGGTAGCCAGGAGGCTTGATTGCATTGTGGGATGTATATAGGTATGTATGTATACCCACAAGTGTTTTATTTTTTGTTTGCATAAAATACACATGAAATCAAGTAAGTATCTCTGTGTCTGTAAACCGTAGGAAGAATGTAGGTAGGCATCTAATGTGTGTTGGGTGGGATTTGATGCGTTCATATATATTATTATATCTGGTCTCCGAACTTGCCACTGTAGGAAAATGGGAAAGGAAGACAGAGTGCATATAGCCTCTTGAACTTATATGACTTGGTATAGGGGCAATAAAGTTAATTTTTTTGTTAGACTAATAAATAGTGGTAAATATAGTTGTATACTTATATCTCGGGAGCAGTGTGAGGTAGGTTACACTATGGGTTTTTTTGCTGAGGTAGTAATAGTATCCCTACTACTGGTGGGGATGTTTCCCTCGTACCTGCTCAAATGTGTAATAATAAAAGAGATGTGTGTCATAATGAGAAAAGGTTGCGCCTCGGAGGCAAACCGAGAAAGAGATGAGGAACTAGAGACGAAACCAAGTGTCTGGGAGCGTACAGCGTATTATTAATGTTAATAATAGCAGTGCTAATACTGTAGTAAATGTTGTTTTTGCGCATTCTTATCTCATAAAAGATATAGCGAGAGTAACAGCGAGAGAGAGAGAGAGACAGAGATGGGGGTGAAAGAATGAGTTCCACCAGAAACAAGCTCAGTTTTCAAAGTTCCTTCTGGGTCTCAATATGTTTCCTCTTGAGGAAAATAACGGGAAATCCTTTGGCATGAATGAAAGAGATAAATGTGAATTTTGATAATATGATGATTTTTGATTACAATTTAAAGCTTGTTCCATTGATATTGATGACTAACGTAGTTTTTTTTTAATGTTTGTATTCCGTTCTGTAGAGACTACATACGCGGACTCAAATAATACCGGAAAGTCATTTCATCCATGCCGTGTCTGCGGAGATAAGGCCTCCGGTTATCACTACGGCGTGACTTCTTGTGAAGGATGTAAAGGATTTTTCCGAAGGAGTATACAGAAGCAAATTGAATACAGGTTGATCACAATATATTTTTTGACAATTTTTTTTATTCTTGAATTACAGTATCCACCGTTGGTAGCATAAATGCTAAAACTTCATTTTTATGAGGCAACTAACGATCTATGTAGTAGATGACACAAAATGGGGACTGTAATACAGTTATATTCTTCTACTATCGCTATGCACTTTCTTCTTAGTACCAGTGCATCTCTGATTCTAATAAAATCATCTCTATCTCTTTCAGATGCCTGAGAGACGCAAAGTGTTTAGTAATCCGACTGAACCGAAATCGTTGCCAGTACTGTCGTTTTAAGAAGTGCCTAGCCGTTGGAATGTCACGTGATTGTAAGTCAAACAACTATTAGTATATGTTAATTTTTAAATTTGGCTGGTATTTGACATATTTGATATGTACTTTCTTTTTGGTTGTTGTTAACCTATCCGTAACTGGGAAACTATGCAAAGAGGGCCTTACAAAGTGCTTTTTCTATAAATTAACCTTTTCAAAAGGGTCAAAACTAGAAATGAACACTTTCAAAAAGATGTAAAACTAGATATAGTACCGTTTCGAAAAGGTTAATAAAGCAAATAATAACTTTTTTTTGTATTGAAAATAGCTGTTCGTTACGGACGTGTGCCAAAGCGTTCCCGGGAAGTAATAACTTCGGCGGAAGCTGACCAATCATCATATGACGGAACACCCAACTCACAATCAGCATCACCTGTTTCTAATAGTTCATCTGAGGGCTCGACAACATGCGGAAGTACTAATTCATTTAGCAGTAACCCAAGTCCATCCTCAAGTGCAAGTGATCAAATGAGTGTGTCCTCTTCATTCACAAGCTCCGTTAATCCATTGGCAGCCATCGTGACACAAACACATCTTCAGCACTGCATCTACACGCAGGACAAAGTTCGAGAGCTCACACCCCGAAAGCTTACTCTGGTGAGTTACAAAACACTTACATCTCACGTATAATATTTTCTTAAAGAAAGCACACAAACAATGGGAAGGACGCAAAGGGAAAGTGTAATAAATCTTGAGTGAACCAAATCAGAAAAAAAGCCGCTTGTTTATCTCATTCGCTGCCGCCAAACTTCCAAGAAATTGATTCAAACAAAAAAAGAATCTTATCAGTAAATGCTGAGCCCATATATGTATGTATGCACCTAGGTACTTATGTGCTTCGACTTATATACATGTATGTACCTACATACATACCTACTTGAAGTTAAGGGGAACAGGGCAATTCGTATTTCATAGTTACAGCAGCAACGTGTCCCTACCATCGACCATATTCTTGTGTCAAGAAGTCCGTTGATGGTGAAATATTTGAACGGAGCCCTGTCTCCTTGTTACAGTTACAGTTAGTAGAATAGGAGTTAGTAGACATGAAAAGCTAGGGGGGGAAATCTTGTATCTATAGATTCAGAGAAGAAAGTGACATCCTTCCTATAAAGTTACAATTTGTATATAATAATCCTTTTCCGGGTGACTAAAAGAGTGTTTGATATGCTTAGGATTTACAAGAGACTCAAGAGACAATTCGAGTGTCACTTTTTTCCGTCTTGTCCCAAGAGATGCTCTCCTCCATTCAGGGTGTCGTGGAATTCGCCAAAAGAATACCAGGATTTACGTCATTGCCTCAGGATGACCAATTGATTTTGATCAAATCAGGATTTTTTGAAATTTGGGCTATTCACATGGCTCCCATGACAACCAAAGACAGTCTAACTTTGTCTGATGGGCTTACACTTAATAAGAAACATCTTGATACAGTCTACGACGTAAGTCTTTAACATCCAAGCCTAACATACATACATACATTGTACCTATAAACTTTTCTATTTTCTACACGAAACTATTCCTGGCATGTAATTTCTTTCTTCTTATTTCTTCCAATTCAATATTTTGATGCAATATGTGTGATTGTTTTTTGTACATGGTTCGTATTTAGTCGGAATTTACATCATCACTTTTCTCCCTGTGGGTGACGTTATCGTCCTGGATGGACTCTGAGCTGGGGCTCCTTTCGGGTGCCTGCTTGTTGTCACCTCAACGTCCGGGCTTGACACATCATTCTATCGTCGTTCTGACACACTCCCAAAATCAACTCGTCGACTCGCTCAACAAAACTCGGATTCCCTCCATGCTGTCAGATTTGCGACGCATTGGAAATGTTCATGGCGATATTCTTGATTGGTACCGTCAGCACTGGACTCAACTTGTCTCTCTGCCGCCGCTCTACGCCGAAATATTTGACATACCACGATCTGCTGAGGATGAGACCATGTACAACAGTTAACCCGGCTTTTCCTTCGTACCCACACGTCCACTTGGCTTCCCCAACAACAAAATAGAGGACTCGACTCGATCAGTTCTGCACATTCCATTTAACTTATTTGATTTCCCTAAAACTCTCAAAACCCTGGATACACAGCCTCGTGTATTCAAACAAAATTAATCTTGTGTCCTGTCTCTGCAAGTACCTCCATTACTATGTAATGTATGTATATAGGCAGGCGATTTAGGTAAATTATTATGTGTCTGTGTCCCCACAACCTGTCCACTGTCTGTCTTTCTGCGGCGCTACAAAAAATTATAAATGTATCAAAGTAGGTATGTAAGTGTACGAACTTATATTAAAACAAAGCATACCTATACCTACTCAAAAACATAAACCAGTACAGATTAGTAGCGTCAGGAATGGAATATGGAATGGTTTCCACATCTCTGACGCTTACATTACATTTCCCCTTACTTATGTCGCATCAAATAGTCGATTCAAATTATTACCACAAATCAGTCTACGAATTTTAAACGCTAAAGAGTACTTGCCTCAAAAACGGTCTCTAACGAACAGTTTCGTGTGTATCTGAACTGTGCTATCGAGACTAGCTTATCACGAGTGAGCCGGTAATTTTCTAATCCGACAAAACTCGCAACGAGACTCATGGAAGCCGGTACGACACACTTACCTATATAATAAAAATGTAAAGCGCTGCCCTTGCAAAAAACAAAAAAAAAGATCAATCAGTGTGATATGTAGATAGCATGTCCAGTTTGATGTGAATACTGATGAGACACATATATGTATACAAAATATGGTAGCACAACAAAACAAAAACCTATAGCAATTATTTCTAGGTATAAAAAAAAATTAATCATACAAAAATGAGCTTATAGATATTATCGTTTCAGATACAGTACCAGTTAATTCAACGAATTATCAGTTATTAAGTATGTATGTACTACATAATTAGAGGAGAGCCAGCGTTCACACGGAGCATTATTTGTTAATTATGATTATGATGATTGAATGAACATTCCCTTTACATGTGTACGACAAAGCCAGGGTACGTATCACACAAAACCTGTATTTTCAATATTATATCAGAATCTGCATCCTTCTGTTTTTTGCCCCGACTTCATCGGGACAGGACATAGGATGATGATGGAATGAGACAGAAATCCGTAGCATTAATGAATACCACGGTTGTTCACCAACTCATAGTGTGAGAATAGACTACCTATATAGACCTACTTTATACATATATACCATTGTTCATGTAAGAAATATTAATTATTATTAATGATTGAGAACCAAGGAAGGAATCAATTACTGATTAGGATCACAGAGTCTCTTGGTTTATTCATTTCTGTGATTGTATTCCTTTTTATCAAATCTACTATCAATTAATTAAAAATTTATTTTTTGGTAAAAAAAAAGTATAATTTGGATATTTAATTGCTGCAATTACAACGTTTTAAGTGTGTTTGTGTGGATGGACTCAATACTTTAGTTTAGCTTGATCCAGTTATGTAATAAACATCCTAAGATCATAGAATATCACTTATTGCTCAGACTTTAGCTAGAACATCACTCCACTAGGGATGTGTGTCAGAACCGCGAAGATACGTATCAGATAATTAACTCTTTTCATCACAGTTAAACAAAGATCATTCCAGATTCAAGAAGTAATGCTATTGCATCTTAATTTATAGGCAGAATAGTATTATGATCGACACGCGCGCTCTGCAGTGATAATATTAATAACATGGCCACGTCAGTGATTAGGATTTGCAATCTTTTAGTATTCCATTGTAGGCCCTTATAGTTCATTAATAATTTCATTGATCTAGTTTCAATTACAAAATTCTCAACTACAAAGCCCAGAAATATAATTCTAATGGTAAAATTGCCTATTAAATTTTGTTTACAATTGTTTGTAGTGTAGGTTTTGAGTTAATTCGATTTTACTAGGACAGGTAATGCAATCGGTATGTAGAATGATTTCTCTTTCACCTTACAGAAATTGAATCTTCTCTAATTCCTCCTGAAACTGATCGTGAGCTGAGCACATGATCTTGTAGATTAAAATTACGTAGCTACCTACACACTAAACACACACATTGAAAAGGAAATGATAAAAAAAAATATGTATTCCTCATAATTACTAATAATTAGGTACGTCTAATTCGATAAATGACGAACGTTTAGTTCAAGGCTTAGATAAAGATTAAATATTACCTAGATTTGCAAGTATGCTACAACAGGATGCTGCATACACTTGCAATAATAATTATGAGTCTACTCTGAACTTAAACTTAGGTTATATTTTAATATTTAAATACCAGCAACATTGTGTAATAAAGGTTAGATAACGTATGTAATTCTTGCAGCCATACAATCGAGCGGACTAGACAATCTATTTATCAGTAGGTAGTGATTAGAATGACTTGTACAATAGCAATTGTACACTGTTGTAATTGTTCAGTTTTGCCCTGATATTTGATATGATACTAAATACAATACTGCTATCAGCAACTAGCACACATATACATACCTATAAGTATAGCGGCATGTGGGGAAACAGTTAAACAAAAAGAGAGTACCTATCTATCTCGAAATTGAATTCATCGGAAATGCCCCTGGATAAAATAGATTAAAAAATGCAATGTATGGGTGATTCTGAGCAAACCTAATAAAGGAAATACGTTCGGTACACAGAACGTGTGCAGGTGTATTCTAATTGAATTTTGTAATTCGAAACTACAAAGCTATAAACCTATATAATACTACTGACACACTATATCTCCCTTCAAATTTCCGTGAAGGCTAAAATAATACAATAATAATTATAATTACGCATTTATTCAATGTACCTTTATACGTATCAAGACGATGATACTGTGAGACACTCAACAAGTACTTGCAGAATTAATCTAATCAAGTTGAATAAGTTCAAAGTCTACTAAGCGTATAAAAGTCCAATAAGGTAAAAGAGACGAGAAAAAAAAAACAAAAAATTTAAAGGAACTTCATGTGTATGTAAGAATTATTTGTTATCTCAGGACAAAGATATTTATCAATCAAGTTTAAATACCTTGTGTACTTCCATAATGTAGAGTTAAGTAGGAGTTTAGCGGTAAGATGAGAAATTATATACCTACCTACAAGAACACTATTGATATTAATGTATAATTTAAATTATTACGTACTTGCTACGAAATAAATAGTGAAGAATATGAAACTATGAATACTGACACTGACTAGTGAGTGCGTACTGTACAGATCAGTTTATACATGGCGTAGATTATGTAACACTGTCCTGGTCATCATCCAAGCTTCTATCATACAAAAGGAAGGAGGGTCAAAGAGCAAGTAGGGGTAAAGAATGGCAGGCATTCCATGTCCCACGAGGACGGTGACGTCCGTCCCACTTGAATCATTTCTTCTCAATCACAATCACAATGTTCGTAGACACGAGAGACCATGGGAAAGCCATTACTACTGTACTAGTACTTTTTTTCGCGGTCCTGGCCTCAAGTGTATACCATTTATAAAGTAAATTTTAATTAATTTCTACATGTAATCTGATTCGATAACGACACAAATGTACAGTGGTACATACATTTGGACAAATCCAGTAGTGAGTAGAGCATTATTGCTCGCCTGCAACGTTTTTGCATCGTCGATCGGTAGCTAGTACATAAATAGGTTAGGTTTAACTAAGTAACTCTTGTATGTGTTAAAATAAAAATGAGCGTGTAATAATATACCTAATAATAATAATAATAATTATCCCTACTGTTAAATTATTTATCAGTAAACTACAGTATCAAGTATACATAGAAGGGGTTAAGCAATGAGGAACAAAATAAAAGTATCTACAAAGCTTGGATGGAGATTCCAAAAAGTAGTTCTTTGAAATATAGAGAGGTACACGGTAATGCCTAGGTGATGGTAATCATAGTAATAGTAAATTATTGGAAATATCTATGTGGTTCGTCAATCCGATGTAATAATGATTATAATTTAACGTTACTTAATAATAGGCTTATAATAATATAATATGATGTGGAGGTGGAAAAGGAAAATGAATTTATAGACAAATTAAATTAGGTATTATATATATATAAGTTAATAGGCATTATTGTAGTTGATTGTAATGTACATACATAGAGTTGTATTAGCTGTTAGTGATTATTAGTTATGAATTACTTTAACCTATTTTGCTCAGAAATGATATTATTCTTACATTTTCAGTTTCAGCTATATTTTTTAGATATTGTTATAATTTTGTTACGTGTGTGGGTAATTCACATATATACATTACATACATATATAATTGCTGAATAATTTACAACATTCAGTGTATACAGTATATGAAATAATATTTATATTTTAGTGTTTTGACATTGCGTAATTTTTTTTATGAGATGTAGGTATACGTAATACAAACTGAGCACGAGTGGTTTAGGAAACAGTTTAAAGTTCTTGAGATATAAATATATATATTGATTTTGATGCTTATATAATACAGGTTAAAGAAATACTTACTTATGAAAAGTAAAAAAATTAAAGGAGAAATGTTAAAAAATATAACTAGTACAAGTGCAAAAAAACTTTGCTTCTTCCACAATGGTTCTATCACACATGGGATAAATTGTTGCTGCGCTCTACATAAATATTTGCAGTTGACTAATAATTATTGCAATTGATGATGATAACATATCAGTTTTTGCGTGGACAGTGTGTACAAGTGACGTAATTTATTCCTTTGGTATGGAAGTTTGGAATAAATAGTATACCTTGTATTTCAATTTGATATTTTTTATATAATATTATATGACCATATTATAAAAATCCATTAGAAGATTCACTGTGATGTAATTTTAGATGCGGAAATCTGAATACAATGCAGTGCATGTTTTTGTGTGTGTCGTTCTACTAGGGCTGTGACATGAGGTTGTTATAGTTTAAGATTGATTGACTCAGTATAGTATTGTAAACACAATCTTGGAAATTATAAATTATTTATATGTTAAGATAATTACATACATACTAAGATAATTGTATGACAGACATAACAGGAAGACAGAGAAACCCATTGTCAGACTCCAGTAGTTACAGTAAACGAAGCGGTAGTGTTTCAACGAATCGAATAGTAGTAACTAAACTAAATTTTATGTTCAATAATGTATGCTGGCCAACTAAAATTTATAATTGTGATGAAATAAATAACATTACTTTTCCAATGCTCGCTACTTTGTGCAAGTTCTAAACAACTTCCGAATTACTATTTCTACATTTCTGGTTGCAACTCTCTTTTCCAAACGCATACATCACACAGATAAGACACACCACCTAATCGTCACACTTTGCAATTGAATTTCAAAGCAGATGTACTGAAGGACAAAGAATCAGTAAATCTCTCTCTCTCTCTAAGACCTTGATTTCACTTGCAGGTTTATCCATGGTTAACTTTAACTATAGTTAGTTTATCCATGATTAGCGTGT
>JAQFZC010008430.1:0-10185 GCA_034695205.1 Dicyrtoma fusca | reverse complement strand
CGAAAAATGTTGAAAATGGTATTTTAAAAATGTCAGTTATTTTGAAAATCTATTTTTTGAAGCGACAATTTTAGAAAACGGTCATGAAAATACTCAATTTTTCAAAAAAATACATTTTTGCAACTGACCGACTGTGAAAATTACTATTGAAAAGAACGCCTTCTTCTGCCTTGCCTACAATTAAAATGTACCTATAACCGCCTCTTTTGGTTGCTAAACTTCTGGCTACCACTAAACGAGGGAGTCAAAGCGATTCTGATGCTTATGCTGGTACTGCTACTGCTACTGCGGTTGCCGTTGAAGTTTGTTTCTATGGAAGCAAGTTTGTCGTTGTCTTTTGCATGTATTTAAGGGGACTGTTGAAAAATTTTGTTTGTTTTCCTCATGTAACTGGATTCTGTAAGTATAATTATTTGTAGCATGGGGGATCCGTATGTGCTGGAATCCTTCTCCTGGGTTAATTGTGTGCAGATATACCTATGTACCTACCTACATACTGTTTTCATTCTTTCCGTGTATTTTTATGTAACTGTGTGGGCTAAGAAAAGGAAAAAAAGAGGAGAAAAAAAGGGGAAAAAATAGTTAGGTACTTGCAAAGTGCCAAGTAAGATAAAAAGATTTGAGTGTAGACAAGAAGCGTTCTTTTCACTATAATTTTCTCTCCAAAAACTTGGCATCTTTTGTATGCATGTGTATGTGTGTCTTTCCAGTTTTCTTTCCTTCGTCTTCACTGGAGGCATCATGGGAGAGACTACAGACAGTTTTTGAGTTTCTTGACTCGACGAGAGAGCACAGAGTAAAGGACGCACATAGATATATCTTTTCCGTGGAGTTCTCCCCATTCAGAGTGTGCGAAGGAAACGAGGAACACAAAACCTTCAGAAAAAACTTTTTTTTTGCTTTCCTTTACATGGTTAGATAATATGTATGATTTTGTTGGTCGCCTCTTCATTCCATCTCCATAACTATACATTTCCATGAGCTACTCGATTCACTAACGATAAAAGGCAAAAAACGAACAAGAAACCACCGTCGTATAAAAAAACACAACATCACATCACATCACTCCTTTTCCCCCTTCTCCTTTTTCGCCGTGTTTAGAAGACGAGCGACGTAGTTGGGAGAAACACTGCCAATCCTTTCATGTCATTTGTAATGTTCTTAAAATAGAATTAGAAGAGACACTGTATGTACAGTTGATAGCGCATTATGCATTTTAGCCCCTCAATGCTCAATTTGTAGGGCCAATTGGCATCTAATATACTTGCTTTAGGTTTTATGTAATTTTTTTTGTTACGATTAACTGATTTTACTGTGGTTTATTTATAATTACCGAGACAAGTAATCTAATCATTAATTTATTATAAATTATTAACAAAAGTATGGCGTATGTAGGTAATAACCATATTGAGGGCTGTAATTGTAAGCAGCAATACGCCACCTTGAATAGTACACGAGAGTATCATTATAGAATCTCACATTTCCAAAATTGGTTTCTTTGCACTTTCTTCAGACTATGTAGGATAATGGCAACTTTTACGGGAGCTGTACATTAATAATTTCAGTGATATGAGCTCAAGGGGTACAATTTCATCCCGCTGACAATGTTTTTGTTTCTGTTTGTGAAACAAAAAAACTATTTTTATTTTTAAGCTGGATGGTTCCATCTACAGATGCCGGATGTCACGAGAGAAAAAGGAAGATGTAACTTTAAAATTGTTAATCTTCTCACGGAATTTTGTTGCTTTTAGTGTGGAGTCCATGGACATAAAAATAAGGTTTATTTTCTAAAATAGAGCTCACTTGTGGAATGTAAATAAAAGTAAGTGTCTCGTATTACTAGGCTGTCGTTCTAAGAGTGTGGCAACTACGTATGTATTAGTAGAAAGCCAACTTCGTCTAAGGAACGTCGTGCAGTGTAGCGCATAAGGTGCAGTGTGCAATGTATTGCATTGCAATTTACGGTGCAATGTGCATACATACATTGTCAAATATGTTCTTATAGTGACAGGCATTACGTTTAAACGCTGTAGTTAGTTGCTATACTGGCAGTGCAATTACGTGTTGGAGCCGAGGAAGGACAGACTTTCTCCCTCCGATCTCACGGAACCAATAACCTGCTTAACGTCAAGAGCAATTATTCCCAAGGACTCTTCTAACGATGCGATGCTACAAACTTGCCTTCTTGAAAATGGTCTTCTTCTTGATGGAGGGAGATTTATATGCTTCTGCACAAATAGCCAATCTAAAACTCTAGAGAATTGTTCAATTATGGGCAATAACTTTGTTTTATTTCACCTGGTAGCGCAAGTCAAGGGACTCAGTCATTTTCTTTGGGTCTTTCTTGCTCACATGAAACATGTTAATGGAGCTTGAGAACGGATTCAGTAGTGCAGTGTAATGAATTTCCAAACATAATTTACACCTAACATGTACATATTTTGGTGAAAGCCAAAAACTGATAGGTCTTTTAAATATTAAATTGATACACTTTTTTCTTCGCTAATTAATTCTATAAGCTGACTGCATGTATTTGTATTCCGTAAAAATTCCCTACGAGTTTTGTTTTGTGCATTTTTAGAATTCTTGAAACTGTAAAAGGTTGTGTTTTTGTTCCCTGTCTGTCAACTTTGAGGATTAACACAAGCTGAACACAGCAACGCGAAAACCCTACGTGCAAGCTCCATGTATTTCATCGTATAACATTCTGATGTACTGTACTTACGTGGGTACACATTATTCGCTTTCATTTCTATTTGCAAAAACACAAATTAAACCTTCGTGTTTACTTTGCCATTAAATTGTATAAGCTTTGTTTTCGCAAACAATTCCTAATTGGACGGTGCGAATGGAACATGCTATGCTATTAACAGCAGCTTCTTTTACATAGACAACTCTAATCATGTTAAAATGTAGATATTGAATATAAGACGAAAAAACTACTACAGATACAACATTTAATGAGATTTTCATTTTATAAAGTCGTTTTTCGAAACGTTTAAGAAAGGAACCCCGACCGCGGGAAACGAGCGGACTGACTAGTGAGTGAGCGAGAAAGTGAGTTTTATCCTTAATTATTCTTAACACGGAGGAAAAGGGAATATTTTCTGTTTATAGTACCGCAAATGGGAAATGTGCATCAGGAGGGAGAAAGGGCTAAATTAACGCATATTCTTTCTCACTTGGGATAAGCCTCCTTTCTTCCTGCTTTCTTTTCCCGATAAGCTCTGAGCTAAGCTTCTAGCTATGGTAGAGCTTGTAGAGCTGAGCTCTTGGAGAATATAAACTTCTTTCCATTTTAGTAAACGTGGACCAGAACCAGTCGGAGAAAGCTAGCGACTAGGTAAAACTTTCTCCTAATCCACAAACTTACCTTTGAACTTCACTAGTGTATACTACTACCAGTACCATTGTTTGACGGTGTAAAAATTTATTTCCGGTTTCTTAGCTCCTCTAATACCAATTTTTAACAATGCTTACTTCTATAAGTATTTTTGAGAAAATAAAATAAAAACAAATTTTTAGCCTTTGGATTTGTAAAACATTACATTTGATAAAAGTTTTATTCCAAGAGATTTTATTCGAATACTCTGACCACTCCACAGTCGTATTTAGTTCCCAGTGGTATGTACCTACGTACCTATGTACATGTTTAGCAGCTGAAATGAAATCACAAATTATGGAAGTAGGGCAGGCAATCTTTGTGCTTTGAACTGATGAAAGGACGGAGAGTGGGAGTGAGATCCATGGAATTTATTTTAAGCCATTTTAATATTTTCCTTGAGCGCTACGCTGTGTGCGGTAATTGAAAATTGTAGTGATTTTGGTATGTAATTCCAATTCCAAATCCTTCCCCCCGAGACAGTCCTGGAGCTAGAAAGCATTTTATCTACAACAAAAATAGAATGTTTCCATTTACTTGTCATTGATTTTGCTAACATGTTGTTTGGGACATTTGAAAGTCCTTAATGCCTTGTTTGTATGCTGCTCGAAATAAAAGAGACGTATGTATTAGATTCACTCGTTAGATAACCGTCCTGGAACGTATGTGAGACAAACGGGGAGTTGTCAATGACAATCTAGTTTTATCTTGGTGTAATGATACGTTCACTAATCTAACTGACATTCCAGTAACAGAGCTAACAAGACTGCAGTTAAAGATTCCACTGGGGAATCGAGCAGAGTTTTCCTTTTCAAGGAAAAATAAAGTAACGTTCAATAAAACTGTCTCACTCCTTTATTTCTGCTTGATCAAAATTGAAATTCCACATATATAGACATGGCTGGCTGTCCCTGTCCTGCGAAATTGCATGGAAATTATATTCGCATTTTAGTAGCAGTCGGCGCACCAGCCTCGGCTTTCCGCCCATGACTGTACATACTGAGCTACAGCCTGGAAACGCTTCTGTATTTCAATAAACACATTGACAGTTGGAGTTACAGCTGACAATGAGCACTTAAATAGCCAACTAATTGATTTTATTTAAATTTCCTGAATGAATATAAGCCTTTTACGTATGAGGACCGCTATTTGACATGGAAATGGAACAACTGTGCCGTATGTAGCATTTTCCATGAGACAAACATTGCCATACTGTGAAGGAGCGTATATCAGTACTTCACAGTTTACATTCTACTCAGATGTGCTTATTCGTGGACGAGTGAAAGAGTAGCCGGTGAAAGTCTATGGGAATAATGAGTAGTTGTGGTGGGCTGTATTGTTTATGCTAAATGGGGTACTTAGTGGCAGATATGTTGTTAAACATTAAAACTTATGCCAATATGAAGACTTTTAGAGGTTGAAACGATGTGCAACTCTTGCTGGCCAGAGATGATTGTCTCTGATCTGTATGTATCCTCATGCTCCAGGATATTAGTGCGGGTAATAAAAGTAACATTCAGCTCTCGACCGGAGAGAACGCCAAAGATGATGATCTGATCTCTGGGAAGTATAGCTACATGCTTACACAATATAGACAATGCCTATATCCATACAGTCCCCGACTTTCAACCAAATCGTTAAAATGGCAATCTAAAGAGAAAGCAGGAGGGAAAATTGCTAGATCAAGCTGTTTCTCCTGCCCTCGTTTTATTTCTGCAAGATCCCGCCGCTCATTTTCCGCTGTATGGTCCCTCACTATTGCACTCGCAAATCCTATACATGTATAGAGAGCACCCCATTTTAAACAACCATGCTTTGTCCTTCACCGTCTGTATTCTTGCAATGTATGGAAAGGGTCACACATTTTTTTCAAGACTCCTTCTACTACCTCATAAAATTTCCACTGCCATTCTCTCTCAATCCTTCTACTTCAAATTCAGCTCCGTTAGGTGCAACTCATAATATGCATTCTTATACGAACAAATTCGGTATTGAAAGAGAAAGTAAGTTTTTTTCATTTTTATAAAAACATTGATTAAACAGTAGGATCTAGGATTTGAGGAATTGTGCAAGTATAATATGGGAACTGGGTGAAAGTAGTAAAGATGAAATATCACGTTCAAAAGTTTACAGTCGTGTCCATTGGTCCTTTTCGTAGTGGACAAGAAGTGTGGCCGAGATAGATCTGCTAAGACTGATTTTAAAAGAGAAAGTGAGTGAGTGAATGAGTGAGTGGTTTGTCTCTATTTTGTAACTCACAAATATGTTGTACACAAACGCTCCTTGATGTAAAGGAGAAAGTGATAGTGTAGATTTTTTGAAATGTGAGTCTTAGAGTAAAGAAAATATAGGAAGAGAAAGCAAGTTTAGTTTTAGTAAGTAGCGGTGAGGATGGAGAAAGTTGTTGGTATAAATCTATACAGAATATAAATACTGTGGTGAGGAAGGAGAGGGAAGGAAGCGAGGTGGAAAAGTTTCATCCGAGTTATTCATTCTGTTGTTGGATGAAAATGAAGATTTGAGCTGGGCTTGAGCCACACGGCCACAGCAGTAGCACACACTCCCACGTAAGACAGTACAGAGTACTTACATAGTGCTCTGTACAGACAAGACCGGGAGGGTAGAGCAGAGCTCAACTGTGTAAACTTTTGTGTAGAAGAGAGTTGAGGGAGGAAAATCCTTCACACACTACCGGATTACACGTTCCCTCAAAACTATGCTCATGTAGGATTTTCTCAAAAGACTCTAATGAACAGATTAGTCGTCAGAGTTTTGTAATGCGGTTTCTTTTATATTCCTTCCTTGGAAAGAAACCCAACTTGTGCACTACCAACCAACAACATTCGTTTACCATCAGCCTTGTCCGTCCGTCCGCCCGTCTGTCGCTCTGACTGTCCTATAAACTCAACCTAAATTCTCATCTTGCTATCATAATGAAAATTAAGTGAGCGGAAGACTCTATGTTTTCTCCATTATGCCTTAAAATTTATTTTACATTTTAGTCAGAGCCCTTAAATCAGCTGCACTTCACTTCCCTTTTATCATATTTGAGACCAACAAGGGTAGTTGTTTCTCCCGAACGTGTAATACAAAGGCTACTTACATACAAATAGTCTACAGAAACAGACACACAACCAAATTATCCTTAACAGATCTGCCATTGATCGAGCGTGGAGATAAGGGCTAGTAGAAAGATATCAATGGCTTGATGGTTCAATGGTTATTTTATGTGAGTAGTGGTAGTACATAATGATTGGACCTTTCCTGATTAGTCTTTAAATCCTTCCTCAATAGTGTTTCTTGAATGGAAATTGAGCGTCCTTCTCTAACGCCTTTACCAAGTATCTTTTACTTTTATTCTACTTTCACCCGCTTCCTATTTCTCTACCAACAGCCAACTTGATCGTCTCTTTTTTTCTCGGCCAATGTACTTCCTCTTTGGGTATCATAGCAATTCGTTTGATCTACTTTTTGGGCCAAAATCTTGTTCTAAGTAAGTGTCTTCACTCAAGAGACGTGAGAGATGTATTGGAAGCTGGATAGAAACCAGAAGTAGACTCATCGACTACAGTTGTAAAGGATGTGTGTGGGTAGGTACTCAAGTACGTATTTTCATCCTTATTCAGCAGATCACAAAAGTCCAACTCCAGCTACTGATAGCACCTACCTACGTACAACCGATGGTTGAACTCGAAAAGATCCGTCTAGTTTTTTCTTCCTTCTTTTCCACTAAGACCGCATTTTATTTTAATGACTCCTACCTTTTCCATTTCTTCTACTTATCTGCCCCAGAAACCAAACTTTTTCCTCTTATCTTTGCAAATACGGTGGGATACGTACGGAGGTAGATGTATATCCAAGTCTTTTTGACGACTGTGGCTACCCTAAACATTTTATTGGAATACTTTAGCAAGCTTCACGTATGTATGGCTCTTAAAACACGAGTGCAGGTGCATGTTGCCAGTGAAGAAGCATTGTGGTCAAAGTCCTTAAAGGTCTTTGATTACTCTTTTTGATTACTTGTTTACTACAAGGGTAAATACAATTGTTTACTTATTTTGTAAGTGTAAAACTGTCCTTCACACTTATTAATTATGCGTAAAAAGTTGCAGTTACAAAATTAGCAAATTCTAAAAATTGGCTTTTCTTTTTCAAAAATATTAGTTAGTTTAGAGAAACCTAAAAATGTGATTTTTACACTTTTCCCTATTCATTTACCTACTTCACTATTGTTACTAAGCTATCTCAAATTGCTTCCTCACCGACGATGTGCGATTTCTTCGACTCCCAAACTAAGTAGGAGTAATAAAAAGGAAATAGACGCCAAACAACTTGTAAGTATTACGGTGATTTTGTTTGCGACTGCGTTCGTCTTGATTGTTTTACTCCTGTTTCAAGTTAAAAACATTCCACATTCAACTTAGTTGATGACTAAAGAAAAAAGAATTTTTATATCTCCAACTTTAACTGATCCGTACCTACATATACCCACCTCCCTGAATTTGCATGCCTCGACTCCTTCGGAAGGCCCACACCACTTGCTGTACAGTGCAAAAAAAAGGTAGAAAGTGTCATTGGTTGCGCCAAGAGTGTCGGAGTTGTGTCGTTGGAAAGCTGTATGGAAATGGCGAGTCAATTTTCAAGATTTCATTCAAGATGTACGGTGGGATGAAGATTGATTGGCAAACAACATGTGCTGTAGTAGTATGTAGAATGGGAAGAGTTATGTTATGAGAAATTGTCGGAATTCCCTCTGGAGCTCTTGTTGACTGGAATACTGAAATTGTGGCAGGGACACATACATCCACATCCATTGCTACTCCACGAACGAACAAGGACGGCTCACTTCCAGAGTAGCGAAGTGAGAAATATATATGTATATATACATATTTTCAGTTGACAAAAGTATGGGGAGGTATATGTACGTGCATTGGAGTGACTGCGAACCCAACTTTAATGCAAAATTCAAAGGGAAACGTGGGGAAGGGAAGACTGGAAGTAGGCAGACGAGAGACAAAGAAGTTGGGAGTTGGAGTTGAAGAATAAATGTAAAATATCTCTGTTATCATTACAGTAGTACATGTCAGAAAGTCGGAGCCGTATGAAAGTTAAGACAATTGTGAGACGGAGATGCAAGTGAAGCGTCAGGAGATGAGTCAAACTCCTCGTAGAAAGACACTCTTGCCACGACTGTTTATACAGTGTCTCGCCATTTATTCACAGCTCACTTCAGCCGCGACATACTTTTTACCTTCATTTCCAAAGTGCGCATCAAATGCTTCCCAGCAATGCCATCCAACTTTTATAAACAGTCTATGGGACTGGAGCAGAGATTTCCAAATTCACAGCCACTCACGTCCGTACTCCAAACAGGTACCCAAGCCTCTCCTCTGTGGAACCCTGGCAGCTCTAGGCAGATGTTAGGTGTTGGCAGAGCCACTTTTCCAAGGCAAGGGTCTTTTAAAAAATGCATTTGTTAAAGAAATCCCTCAATTTGCGAGGCTCTTTTACATCCTTTTTTCAAAAAATGAGTTATCCAAAATATGTAAGTTTTTCTAAAATTCAGTGGCAGCAGTATGGGGCCCTTGCTAAAATTACCATTTTCAAAATTCATGTCAAAATATTTATAAATTCCAAAAAAGGTGTAATTTCGGAGCACGCTAGATCCTAATACGCTCACAGAGCATGGCTCGTCACACGTCTGCACAGTCTTAGATACAACAATCTTGAAGCGCAGCGATTGAGATGGCCACTCGTTTCCCTACTCAAATCCAGAAAAATTTATCATCAAGACCAGTACGATTCATAAAAATATAAAGGATAAAAGGGCTGAAAATATGTCACTGGACATTAGATTAGATGCAGGTGTACTGTGTATGAATCCAGAATCTTGTCACAGTAATATATGAGCAAATACAGTGAGGTAAAGGGTATATCTTTGGGCCTATAGAAAAAAGGAAGAGCATCTTTGGGCAAGTCGGCACTAAATCTCTTCATAATAAGGTGGAAGCGAGACAGCGGTTCAAGTTGGATGTCCAAACTCCCAATAACTCCACAAAAGTGTTGTTTCGCCTTAGTCTAAGCCTTTCGATAAAATCCTCACGTAGTCCGGGTCTCTTCATGCATGCCTGCAGTTGAATGTGTGAAACAAAAACTCGAGGGAAAGTGTCTGTCTGCCTGTCTGACTCGCTCTCCCTCGTCTACTCTGTGCATCTGTGAGGGAAGGCGAAGGGACGTAGGAAAGAAATCTGTCTTTCTTCCTACGGGATGACTTCAGAGTTTGATAAATTCTCGTAAAGTTTAAGTTATGCAATTCATGTAAAACCCCCTGTCGCTGAATACAGTCATCCAAAGCATTGAATAAATCTCGATGAATTTTCAATCTTTTTTCCCTATTTTTCTGCACGTTGTAGTATCCTGCTTTCGACATACCTATGTAGCTTCTGTTGATGTCAGGATGTCAACGTGGACGTTTCTCTCGTTAAGACAAAACATGACTGCTAGGACTCTGCTTTGCTCACCGATCGCAAATATAAACACAGTTGTCAATTCATGAATATGATTTGTATCGTATTAGAGCATAATGGTGGAATAAATTATACATTTTGTAAATAAATACACATGGCCATTAGGAATAAATAAAAAAGGATGGAGATCGAGTACAGGACGTGAGCCTACATGCACGTAAATACATAAATATATTGATGCTATCATTCTGTTCTGTCTGCAGCTACATAGATTGATCCAACTGGGTTAGTAAGGCACTTGCAAAAATGACGGCATACAGTCTTACTGAGTCCTTT
>JAQFZC010008429.1:0-10186 GCA_034695205.1 Dicyrtoma fusca | reverse complement strand
GCGCCTAAACCCCGGAAACTATTTGAGACCCGGAAACTGTTTGAGCCCCGGGAATTATTCGGAGAAATACGGTAACTAATGTGCTATATATGTAGTGCTATATAATGTAGGTATATGCGTTAAATGTGTAAATGTGTATCAGACCAAGGCAGTGGCAGTCCAACATAATATAAAATCATCCTTTCTAGTTTTCAGACCAACACTAACACTCACAACTATACTAAAAACTACTCGATTGCTTTTTCAAAATACATGTACGTATGTATGTACCTATTTTTCTATGTACTTTTAAATTTAATTGAGGTTCGTATCCATCCATCCCTCTAGTTTTTTTTCGCTCTCCATCTTACTAGTTAGTATTGGTAACTTAAGTATAGACTAATACGGATGATAGTGAAGGCTTTGAACTTCAGATGGTATATTTTGAGCACAAGCTCAATTATCTAGAAGGAAATCTTATTAAGAATTCCTTAAGATTATTTCATTTCAATGAAATCTAACTTTAGTACAATCATAAATGAAAGTACTGATAGCAGAGTGATTTTAATGCTGCTTTTACAAAAACTAACAAAGTTGAAACTTGTCTGAAACAAAGTTGCCAAGCTACCACCAAATTTCTTTGAACAAATGTAGCTGAATCTGAATGCTAGAGACAGAGCAGCCAAATGTGATTTGTAACAGTATTTTTTTAGTAGGTACGTTACTATGTGTCTACATAGAAATCAAACTAAAATTACAATTGACCGTGCTCCCAAAACAACAACACTCCGCTAAAGCTCTGATGATCCGTCTGGTGCGGAACCGTAAGCTCTGCCATATGAAATGCAGATCCTGATTCAAGAAGGAAAGAGACGATTGTAGGTAGTGCTTTCAAACTCATATCTCACAATTAGATCTCTGCTCCTTCTATACAGAGTATTACAGAGTCCATCGGAACACGTGAAAAGATACAGTTGGGTTTTTGGGGAGACGGTCTTTTGTCATTGTCCAAGAAAATAAGAACAAGACGGAAGGCGTCCCATGGGAGACTGGGATGCCTCCCCATACATTTCCAAGGATTAAGGATTAAATTTATTTTATCAATCTTATCGAAAATCAGTTCAACTATACTACAGCTATACATACATCTAGTAGTTGTCTGTTTCCAATTCCAATAGAAAGGTGCTATGCTATATGGTACTATATAATCTGTTGCCACAAAGAACCATGACCATAGCATTCGTATCAGTGAAAGATTAAAATGTCCTATAGCCCTATATACTACGGCTACTGCTACAGTGACGGTACTTGACATTATTGTTTATATTTTCATTCCATGTTCAAGTAAGGTACATGATTACAAATTACGATTATGGTTCTTTCCTTTGATCAAATACTGTATGTGTTCATAGGACAGATATAGATGTAATGCAGATACAAATTGTTGATTGTAAACGTACGTAAGCTGAAAGGCCTGCGCCTGCTACTTCAGTTACTGGCCTTGTAGTACTTACTTACAAGTTATCGTGAGCAGATAATGCCAATACAGAGAGCGGTAAGCAAACCATAGCATAGCCCTGTAAAAAAAAAAGAAAGAACAGGCGCAACATATGTCAACTGTACAGTAGTGCAGTGAACAAAATATGGACAGCATACCTGAGCCACATCAGTAAACTCTCGGTGTAGTGGCTATCCCAATAAGGGAAACTCGATGTACCGGTGATTTTAAAAATCCCCAGCTATATGTCTACACATGGTAGATAGTACGCTTATAGTGGAAACTCTTTTTAATGGCCAAAATCCTTACGTCCCTTGAGTGGCCACTATAACGAGAGTTTACTGTAATGATAATATTTTCTACAGAAACATTTTTGATCGACCAACAAGATTAAATGTGTGTAGAACTGTGTAGAAAGAAGGTACTGCACAATACAGAACAGAACAGAACAGAGCGCATGGTAAATGATTGACGATCTTGAACGATGCATGGAGCATCTATAGCTATACCTATAGTGGTGTAATGGAATTGTGCGAGCAAAAAGAACAAGAACAAAGCCCTATATAAGTTAATACAAGACCGTTGGCAGACGGGAAAAAAACATCTTCCTCACCGAACTGTGCATAGGTATAGTGCCTGCGTACTTTGGTAGGTACACGTAAGGTAATCTATATGACAATGGCAAGATCAAAAATCAGATTATGCTCTCCTCAAGTGCGGCTCCCCGACATAAAAGCTTGTAATATGAAAATGAAAATGTGTTCGAATCAAATCAGAGGTTGAGTGTGTTTACTATACTTTACAATTTGTCATTCAATTTGTAGTGGAACTTGGGAGCCTACCTAGCTAGCTACTTCTATAATGTTGCTCTACAGTCTATAGACTAGAGACCATAAACCAAGCCAAGCCACAGATGTTCAGATGTTGCATCCGACCGATCCGAAGGATGCGATTAGAACTTTCGGATCTCCTTGACAGAGACATCGAGAGAGAAGAAAGAAACTGATTGCAACCAAAAACCAAAACCAAAATCTACAGATAGTTAAGGAGCTACTAGTACATACTTGCAAGGCTTATTGCATTGCGGTAGCAGTGCTCCGAAGTTTTATTTTTCTTTCGCTCAGCCTCCGAGTAGAGTAGTAGTAGTAGTGAGCATCTCAGAATCTCAGAGAGTTCAAGATGATGTTGTTGTACTACCTATCACCTATGGAGTAACTACTACTATATTTGTGTCTTCACTTGATGATGATAACATATGGGGCTTTTAAAAATGAGAAGCTCAGAGCACACACATTGCATTACTTACCACGATGAGCGACGAGAACTTCAAGTGAGATGTCAGTATCAGTATGAGCAAATGAAACATGTATGGGAAGACGAAGGCTTAAGTAAAAGGAAGAATATTAGATGATGTTGGCCGCATCTGACGAAAGTCTGAAATACAGAGAGAATACTACCCGTGTATCTGTAACGCATAATAATGTCGTCGGTGAAGAAGCATTATTGTATCGTAAGTCCAGTATCCGCCTAAACGCATTCTGAAGCAAGTCCTGTCGGTGTAAAATCCTAACAGTCAAGTTTTTATCAATGTGCCTGTAAAAGTGTGAATAGCAAATCTACTATTTTAGAAGAAGGGGAAATACTAGTTTTACTATTTTAAAAGAAGTGTAAATAATAGTTTTACTATATTGAAAAAGTGCAGATACCGGTTTTACTGTTTCTAAAAGAGTGCAAATACCAGATTTACTATTTTGAAAAAGTTCAGATACCAGTTTTACTGTTTCTAAAAGAGTGCAAATACCAGCTTTGCTATTTTGATAAAGTGTAAATACCAGTTTTACTATTTTGAAAAGTGCAGATACCAGTTTTTGTTAAATTATTATTGTTAAAAATGTAAATGGCACTGTTAATAAACAAAAAAGTCCAATTAACACAGTTTACTATTCTAAAAAGAGTGTCACTAGCATTTTTGTTATTTTCGAAAAGTGTAAGTAGCACTTTCCCTATTTTCGAAAAAGTGTTGAAATGGTTTTTACACCTTCTGTAAACTAACTGGCAAAAATTGATTATTGGACTTGCACCAAAATCCAAAATGTAATTCAGAGCATGCTGGACCAGTGTCACAATGGTTCTTCACTGACGACGTTTAGTATAAAGTGTCTTTCCTTGATGCTTCCTTGTGTACTTACCTCGATCCTGCCGCCTACCATTTCGCGCAACAAATAACCCAATCAATTCAATTGACATGACAGGCTATTAGGTATTAAGTAAGCGGCACTGAGAAAGACAGAAAAACAAGTTAATATCAATCCTTTACCTTGGCTTTGGCTTTGGCCGTATACATACCTTCACAGTTATTACAGTACTTTAGCACTGACTTTGGCTTTTGATTTGGACTTTCATGATTGTTGATACAGATAGCTCATCCCTTCCGTCTCCACACATGTAACGATGTAATTTTTTGAATTTTACTTTTTTCTTCTCCTTCTTCTTATTCCAGCTCCAACACTCCAATAGCTCCTATAACACAGCTTCAAAGAATCATCCAATTCCTTCCAAATCTTATCTGACAAGTAGGAGGAAAGAAACAACAAGGAAGAGCGCAAGTTTGTATACATACAACTGTGTAGACTGTAGATCTGTTTCTTCGGAAATTACTAGATCAGGCCAGTCGCTAAGCGATGAGGCGGAATGGAGAGGCCCACATAAAGGTAATAGGAGGCACTTTTATAAAAATCTACAAGAGTGAGAAAAATTATTAGAAAAAAACTAAACCCATTTACAAGTCAATTGATAACTGACAATGATCATTTCATCTCAAATCCGTAGTATGCATCTCATCAACATCAACTGAACCTGACCCTAGCGCTGCTTCTTACGCTGTAAAAAGTAAAAGAAATGTAAATGCGTAATCTATAATCTATTCAGTTTAAAAAATTACATTTAATACACTTCTGTTCAATTCTTCTCAATCGCATCACTTTGGCCGGCCGACCAGCGCAGCGACCGTCGGATCGAATTCTTAAAATCCATCGAAATCGAATGTAAATGATGCACACTCTTGTCAGATGAATGGAAGATGAATGGTCATGACAGATGTTTTTTTGGATCCCTCTTCTCTCTTGTATGAATACCTAGTACGTGGAAACGGAAGATTCGGTGATTTAAAAGATTTCTTCGAACATACGGGTAATGTTGAATGTATAAGGTAGGTAGTACAAAAGTAATAACGGGGTACCTGATAAAAGTAAAGGACCACTGCCACTGCACTGCTACTGCTACTGTACAGATGGACACGATAGGGAGACGCTTAAACAATGCACCATTGCAATTTTATGATCTAATTTTTTTGATTAACAAAAATTTAAGTTGAAAAAGAATAAAGAATCGTAATTAAAACCGGAAACATGAAGAAAAGTAGACATTTAAACATCCCGCCTTCATTCATCTGAATACTTCTTGAATACTTCTTGAAGACAGGAACTGAATCAACCAAGAAACCCAGAGGCTAATTAGCATAACATGAGGTGTACGAAATTCAATGAACCAAATGTTGAATGTCATTTAATTTGAAATTATTAGAGCTCTTCACCGCCCTCATATAAATATAAAACAATCAAGAGTTTTGTGGGATCCAGCGACCTGTTGACTAAGTACACCGACGGCCATTTGTTCGTTGAAACAAACATGTATTTTGTATTTTTGATGTTACTTTCATTTTGTTTCAGCTGCTGCTGCTGCTGCTTTTGCTGTTGCTTCTACGCTTCGAAAAATTAGAAAAATTCAACTTACCTACAACCTACTAGCCGTAGGTACACACCTGAGGCCTCAAGACTTTCATTAAATGGAAGTCAAGTCAATTTCAAAGAGAATCTCACAGTGCAATATAAAAGGGAGTATTAGGCTCAGGCTCGTCGAGGAATTTACTTGCATCGGTATAGGGTATGTAATTAGCTATATGATTGCCTTAAGTAAGAGCCTATTTACAATAATAATTTCGACTGATGCTCTACAATCTACAGTAGTGGTTGTGGTGGTGCTATAGATAAAGGGTTGCCCACTTTTTCGTTTCCAGTAAAAATAAATTTCAGAACCAGTTTTATGACATTTGTATTCATTTGTTTGTTTTGGGGGAGTACACGTGTTATGTTTATGCGTTAAAGTTGCCTCTCTAGTTTTACAACGCCACGAATGAATCCAACAGCAACTGGGCTGTGAATCCTCCCATTATCTCCATCGTCTGTGTAGCAGGATGACCAGAGCGAAGAAAAAAAAAATTTAAATAATTTAGACGTAATTTTAAGTTTTATTTAAATTTGATATGCCGTCGTAGTACTGACTTGTTTGAGTGAGTTAGGTAGGTAAGTACATACTAGTATGTACTATGCATGTACCTACACAGCATAAGAAGACCAAGAAGAAGAGGGTGATGATTATTTATATAATAAAATGTTACAAGTCGTTTGTTTGATTTTATGATTTCTAGGTTGAAAGGAAAAATAGACACCATAATTTAAGAATTGTGTATTCTGTCGAGAGATGATCGAGAGAAAGCAAATTGAGAATGTGTTCAAGACTCACTTCATCTCAGGATCGCGCATCGCATCGGCAGACTTGACTATCCGCTATCCAGACCCTATACTCTGTACTGTGTATTTTATTATAAGTACTTACAGAGCTAGTTAGAGAGTAAATAGGTAATAATACAGATAATATAATATGCCCTTCATTGTTGGTTTAAGTCCCAGTTTGATTAGAGAGTAGTTTCATCAGACTTGCCGGTTAGGCCAGGAATTTATGGCAGCCTCAAGATATTTAAAGTCAAGTCTAATTAGAGTGGATAAAAATTTCCGAGTCAAGCTCAAAGGTCGGTTATTCCTTTTGCCTTTTGCTCTAGAGCACTCTCGATCCTTTGGTTCCTCTGGTGGTTCTTTCGTAGTTGCTCCAACGAGCCTGCCATATCAGAAATATCACATCAGGATCAGAATCTATCCGTAATGATATGTAGGTACCTACTTTTATGTACCTACTTCAAAAGCATCACTAGTTTAGTTTGATAAATACTGTGGATTGCATTGCTTTCTTGGTTTTTTCTTACTATGAAAAGGTTCTTGTCGTTTTTAAGTGTAATTTTTTTCACTTTTTTTCTCCTTAGTTCTTCTATATCTAACTTGAGTATCGATGCGATGCGATGCTAGAGGACCAGAACCAGAGGGAATAACCAGTAATTTTCGTCTAGTTCAACTTTACTCAAGGAGTACCCTTCTCGGTGAACCTGAATAAAAGGTAAAATAAAGGAAATATCATCAAAATTGAAGTGTGTGTGTGTATCTGTATCACGTAAGTAAGAGTTACTTACGATGTAAGTAAGCGCACAATGTGGCGATTATTATCTGTGGTGGGGGTAATCAGAACGTCTTAAGCCGCACCACATAATCCATTATTTGCTCTTCGTCTTGATCAACCAGCTGCCTTTTTTTTATGATTTGCCACAAGTTTAAAATATCCCTGTGTTATGTTGTAGAGACAGAGACTCAGAAGAAATAGAGAAAAAAAATCAAAATCTAAACTAGCCAAGAGTTATGATGGGGTAAACCAAAAACCAACAACCAAATAATCATACTATACAACAACAGCAACAGACAGAAGTACCTTCTATTACTCAATAGTTAGTCATGTTCATGTAATATACAAATATATAAAAATGCAATGCATTACACATTCTTTGACAAACTGCCATAATACATTGTACATATTTACTGTTCCTGGAAGCCTCAGGCTTGTATTATACGTCCCTAGTTTTGATACAATTTTTGTTTCGTTGCGGTCGCCGTTTGGGATGGTTTGTTGCACTAGTGATATTCTGGTACGTGAATGAGCATCAGTTGTTGATTTTTGTGTTAGTATTTGGATCAGGATTCAAAGATATTATGTATATTTTGATGGTTACAATGATTGGAAATAATTTACTACCTAATCATCATTGATACTCATCAATACATGGAAAGCTAATAAAGAGTATTTATTTTTTTTTGTCCAGATCCAGAGCATTTCTTTTTGTTCACTTTTTTGTATGGAGATGCATCGAGAGACGAATTAGCAGATTTGTTGGCTCATTCTATATGAAACATCTGTAAGCGGTTTAAAAAAATACACTCTTCTTTCAGATTTGGAGGATGTACCATGTATATTTAGCCTAGGGTGAAAAATAGTTTTGAACAAATTTTTGATTTTCGAAAATTTTAATCAAGACCATCCAATTTACGATTACGATTAGGAATTGCTGGAAGGCAATTTTAAAATGCAGGCCTTTAAATTGGATTACAGATTCAGATAATTAAAGGAGTGAGTGAGCCTCAGCTAAATTTCTTGTGGACATAGCACATACCAAGGCAACGCCAGAAGTTACTCAATTTCTATACACAGTCATTCAAGGAATTTTTGTTTAGACTGAGACCCGTTTAAATGGTATTATTATTTAGGAATCTTTTTAAACCTGTGGCATAGGACGGGAGCATTAACTTGTTTGTACAGAAGCACTTTTGCTTCGTTCAAAAAATAACATACCAATATAATTTAATATTGCACACGCTCACAAAGTCTCGATTGATGCGTCGGCATGAGCGGCGAAAAAGTTGACATTTGACACAGTATGGGAATCCAAATAAAGATAAAAATTTGCACCCGCTGTGAATCCCGTCGCTTATTTTATTGGTATCGGCGGCTTCCTTTGCTACTCTTTTGTCTGTCACATCTTGCTTAAACACGTGTGTGTGTGTAGTATAGTGTTCAGTAGCGGTATGGTAGCGGTAGCTGTAAAAAGATTTAATTCTCACTAGTAACTACTTGTTTGCAATTTACTGCTTCATTTCCCAATTCATTTCAACCATTAACCCACCATATATTTACCATCGCATTGCCATATGTAAAAATGTAGAATGTAGATAATGTCAATATATATACTAGGTACTTACCTACCTACAAAGATATAGTAAATATATTTGGTCTGGTCAGCGTAATAACGGGTGCTCACTGCTCAGCTCACAAGTTACACGAGGTAATTATACTGACGAGTATTTAGAGGCTAGTGGTAGCTATAACTTAAGTCCTTAACTAAAGGTAATAAAATTCCATAATAATAAATGCGCAGCAACAACGTTCTTGCTTGGACCTTACGATAAGAACTAAAAGAAGACTTTTCTGCGTTAGTTTCGGCTTTAAAGTTTAACCTATTCGAAACTGGGGAACCACCCCAGCCACGGAAAGAATCCTCTACAAAAGTATTTAATTCTATAGATTAACTTTTTCAAAACGGTCAAAACTAGTAAAATGACACTTTTTCAAAACGGCCAAAACTAGTAAATACCACTTTTTTAAAACGGTCAAAACTAGTAAATAACACTTTTTCAAAAGGGCCAAAACTAGTAAATAACACTTTTTCAAAACGGTCAAAACGAGTAAATGGCACTTTTTCAAAACTGTCAAAACTGGTAAATAACATTTTCAAAAGGTCCAAAAAACTATAAATTGCCATTTTCAAAAACATTCAAAGCTAAGTACCATATTACGTTTCGAAAAGGTTAAATTACTGTAATCGTAAATAGTGCATAAATTATTGCTTCAGCATAATATATAAGCCTTCCATCCGATGGACCAAATTAACATGTACTACAGAAGATACAATTTAGACAAGTGTAATATAATTAGATTTTTATTTTATACAGAGCCTCGATGCTGTACATACATGCTGTGCACACAAATACGTTCATACATACAAAACTGTGGCATAATGCGTTTGTTGTAGTTTGTAGTTCCTATGATTATACATGGGCTTGGCCGAAAATAAAATTAAGGAAGGGATCCGTCACGGCTTAATATTCGGTTCATTCTATGCTGCAATAGTGACCGTGGCCATACAAAAGAAGTAGTGGTGTGGTGTACAGTCAGTACTACAGTAGTGTAGAGGAACACAAAGAACTCTTCGTAATATAAGCCCAGCCAAGTCCCATCAAGCAGGCATTGTAGCGGCAGCTTCTACAACACAAGATAATATTCTTTAAAGGATCCTTATATTTAAGGAAGCGGAGCGTAGCCCTTATTATCTTATGCATATTATTGGGGTCATAAAGAAGCGGAATTTTCAATGAACAACAACAACAGCAACACTTGCTCGTACGTTCTTTGAAGCCAAGTGTCGAAGTAGAAGTAAGGGAATTTGTTCATCCTGGTCTCCCTGGTCCTGGCTGGCCTAAAAAAAATTCACTGCTTTAAGCCCAAATAATATTGTAAAACTGAAAACTTGGTGTAAATTGTACAATAAAAGGTAGAGGAAATAAAAATTCTAAACTTCTATTGTAGTCAGCTGTTATAGGCTAGCTATATACCGACTTTAGTTCTTAGGATTTGGATATTTCCAGTCAAGAAAACGAAATTGATTCTTTGGAAAAGTTGAAAATTTTTATTATTGTATCCAATTCAATTACCTTCCCCTTTCAGTCTGTGCACTTGCTCTATTAGTTATGGTTCGGCTACTGAGAGAGACGGAAACCCATACACCCAACCATCAACTATACAAAAGAGGGCTTATGGTTTTTTTTCTACTTCAAGCCTCGTGTATGTTGTAAAGGAAGGGGTGAGCAGATCACGATAACTGACCAAATCAGTCGGCCCGCCAGAAATTGGCAGAGGCCAGACGTGACAAAGAGAGTA
>JAQFZC010008428.1:0-10187 GCA_034695205.1 Dicyrtoma fusca | reverse complement strand
GTGAGAGAAATGGAAGAGAAATAGGAGAGAAACAATGAGTGCATCGCAGACTTGTGACACGATTGACACCCCATACGAGACAGGCAACTTTTTGCATTCCTCCTGTTCGTTTTTCACTGTATTTTTTCGTCTTCATTGTTCACTGGGTACAGAAGTGCAGACTGACTGAGATACACTTTTTCTTATCGAGCGAATTTACACTTCTTGGTTAGTTGAATTGAATCGAGAGTGATTGGTGTTTATAAGTTTATATAATTTTTATAGGCCGGGGGCCGGGGTTATTGGTTCCATTCCAGCTCTATTCTAGCCATGTATGTATATATTAATCTGCAGGCATAGGTACATCATACGTGTTCTTTTTAGGGACCTTCCTTAATATTATGACGTTATACAATATGATGTTTTGCAATTCGCAATTTATTTTAGTGTACGGCCCTTTCTAGAATTTATATTTGTAAGGTTTTGATATTTTATTATGACACTGTGTAGTTGTAGTACTTTGCTTTCTTGAAATGTGCAGAACATATTTTATTTTGACCTTTTGAAATGAAAAATCGTATTTTGCACCTTTTGAAATATGCATTTATTGTATTTCATACTTTTTAAATCGTGTGTTTATTGTATTTTGTACTTTTTAAAATGTGCATTTATCGTATTTTTGCATTTTTTAAATAAGGCGCAGGAGCCTTGTAAATAAGACGGTGTACTATTTTGGGAATTGGGATTGGAAAGCTGGATTTGAAAGAAAGCTAATCTAGATTTTAACCTTTCAATAAGCTAGTAAAGCATTAGGTTTTTATAACAGGCAGGGCCGGTCTTTGCAAATATTTTTAGGCAGCAAATGAGTCAAAAAAAGCAGTAATAAACTAGATACCGAAATTGACCAACTAATCGCCGCGGCGATTATCCAAACTTTGAGTCTCAAACACGGCGATTATTTGAGCTCTTGCGATTATACGTTAATGCATACAGCATGCGAATTTTTTTGTGTGAAAACTATCAACATCACAAAACTACTGCACGTTCCCAATCACTACTGCAACTTATAACTGTTGCAATGCAATTTTAATTAATTTTTTTTCTCACTTTCTCACTTGGCTTACTTAGTGTAATTGCAAAAATAACTTAACTCCTACGTTAACTCCGATAGGTCACTGCGTGATGAAACGTGATTTCACAATCAATATTGAAATTGTGAATTGCTCAACCAAAAAACGCAATTCACGATTTTTAAAATTAAAATTCCAAAAAATGTAATTCTCAGATTACTTAGGAAAACTACTGGTGAAAAAGCTATAACAATCAGACACATTTCATTTCCAACAAACGTAATTACATATATCTATGTCACTACTACCTCAATAACATAATGTTATTTATTTAAAACATATAATGTTAAGTAAGTATTTAAATTCCCCATAACGAAAATATAATAATATTGTTTTACACAAGGAAGCCAAACTGCATAGGCTGCCAATACGTTGAACTTTCTGAATCCTTCTGATATCCTGCATCCTTGGACATCGTGATTCCTTAAATATCCTGATTCAGTCGACATCGCGATTCCTTAGACATCGTAATTCCGTGGACATCCTGATTCATTAGACATCTTGATTCCTTGGACATCCTGATTCTTTGGACATCGTAATTCCGTGGACATCCTGATCCCTTGGAAATCTTGATTCCTTGGACATCGTGATTTCTTAGACATCTTGATTCTGTGGACATCCTAATTCCTTGGACATCCCAAATGCATGGAAAATCCGATTCCGACGACTTCCTGATTCCTTGGACATCATGACTCCTTAGACATCCTGATTACTTGACCATTCTGATTCCTTGGATACGGGGATCCATTGGATATCCCCATTCCTTGGACATCCTGATTCCGTGGACATCATGATTCCTTGGACATCCTGATTACTTGGCCATTCTGATTCCTTGGATATCGTGATTCCTTGGATATCCCCATTCCTTGGACATCCTGATTCCTTTGACATCTTGATTCCTTTGACATCAAGATTCCTTGGACATCATGATTACTTGGATATCCTGATTGCTTGGACATCATGATTCCTTGGACATCTTGATTCCTTGGACATCCGGATTGCTTGGAAACCTTGATCCCTTGGACATCTTGATCCCTTGGACATCTTGCTTCCTTTGACATCATGATTCCTGGGACATCATGATTACTTGGACATCCTGATTGCTTGGACATCATGATTCCTTGGACATCTTGATTCCGGGGACATCCGGATTGCGTGGACATCTTGATCGCTTGGACATCCTGATTGCTTGGACATCCTGATTTCTTGGACATCATGATTCCTCAGACATCTTTATTCCGTGGACATCCTAATTCCTTGGACATCCTGATTACTTGGACATCCTGATTACTTGGACATCATGATTCCTTGGACATCTTGATTCCGTGGACATCCGGATTGCGTGGACATCTTGATCGCTTGGACATCCTGATTGATTGGACATTCTGATTCCTTCGACATCTTGATTCCTTTGACATCCTGATTCCTTGGACATTTTCATTCCGTGGACATCCTGATTCCTTGACATCCTGATTTCTTTGACATCCTGATTACTTGGACATTCTGATACCTTGGACATCTTGATTCTATGAACATCATAATTCCTAGGACATCAGGATTGCTTGGACATTCTGATTCCTTGGACATCGTGATTCCTTGGATATCTTTATTCCTTGAACATCTTGATTCCATGGACATCCTGATTACTTGAACATTCTGGTTGCTTGGACATCATGATTACTTGGACATCCTGATTGCTTAGATATCCCGATTCCTTGGACATCTTAATAGCTTGGATGCCCTGATTGCTTTTATATGCTGAATGCTTGGATATCTTTGATGTCAGGATATCCTGATTGCTTGGAAATCCTAAACTCGGGACATCCTGATTGCTTACACATTCGAATTAGTTGTTCATTCAAGTTGCTTGCATATTCAGATTGCTTGCATATGCTGATATCTTGTTTATTCATATTGCTTGCATATGCAGATGCTTGTACAATCAGATTGTTTGGTAAATCAGATTTATTGTACAACCAGATTGCTTAGAAAATCAGATTGCTTGCAAAAGTTGGTTTCTTGTACAACAAGATTTCTTGGAATTAGAATTTCTGAGACCTCGTGACAACTTCAAAACTCTATATCCTCAGTGTCAATGCAAAGTGGCCTAAGTTTAGTTCTTACTTAACTGCAAACTGGCCGGTGTCCACTCAAATTTTAACTGCAAAGTGGCCGGAGTCCATCCATGTTGTGCTATGGGTCCCACATAACGTTTTTCCCCATCCTCCTCCGCAACCTAAACCACAAAGGCGAGCAATTATGGTGCAAAAAAGTTATGAATAAAAAGCTAAGAGACTGAAAGAATATCAAAAATCGACTTTGTCTCAGTTTTTTGTCTATAACATTTTTATTTTGCAGCCAATTTTAAAATGAAATTCTGGGCTAGATTCGCAATAAAATTTTCAATATAATGTGTTATAACGTAATTGCGCGATTTTGCTGGATTGGGCTGTGGAGCGGGGTATGGGAGACCCAGTACAAACAATGCAATATGGATGGACTCTGGCCACTGGCCACATTGCAGTTAAGATTTGAGTGGACACGGGCCAGTTTGCAGTTAAGCAGAGACTGGACTTAGGCCACTTTGAATTGACACTGACGATATGCATTTAGAGCGGTATTGCTTATAGTTCTTGATTTGTTGTACTTCATGGTTGCTGTGATACCCAGATCGCATGTCTATCTTATGTGTGGTAGCTTAAAATCTTCTTGCGTCTATTTTTTTTTTGCACAAAAATCTAGATAGCTTGTATGAGCTGATTGTTTAAAAATTAAGATTTCATTGTTCGCGTTGTACGAAAATCTTGATTGCTTGCAAGGGCGTAGCTGAGTCTCGATTTCGGGAGGGGGGTCTTGTTATTGGAATAAAAAAATTAAAAATTTTTTTTTTTTGCCATATTCTATCTAGTATAAACCTAAAAATATCGGGGGAGGGGGGTCAGGTGCCTCGAAGCCCCCCCCCCCAGCTACGCCCCTGATTGCTTAATTCCTTCTTAGGTGTATGGGCGTTTGGGATACGTTTTGCAATGTTAATGAGGATATTTGTGAGCTTATGTATGAAATCATGACTATGTTAAATGGAAATTGAGTATTTGTAGTATATATGTGGCATCTCGACGTTTTTAATGACGACGTTTTTATGAAGTTTTTGTTTATAACGTTCATGGTCTGACGATTGTTTTAATTAATAAGCATTTTCGGATAGTTGCAATATTTTTGAAAAGTAGAATATTTGGAAAATTGAAATTCTTAAAAAAATTCGTTGAAGTTTGTAAAAGCATTGTATAAGTATGCAACTCGCAACGGTCGGTATTTTACTGATGGAGATGGTCCATAGATGATGGCCATTTGGCTGGCTCTCGACCTCCCCTCCACTCGATTGATGTGGAATTTGTGCCCTCAACATTCCCTCCTCTCAAACTAAAATTTGAGTTTGTCCTTACCTTCACATCAATGAGCGTAGGGCATTTGAGACCACTCTTCTTGCTGAGGGCACCCTCAATTTGACCAGATATTTTTAATTTTTAAAAGACTCAATTTATAAAACTCTACGGTTTTGAGCGTAACTTCCATTTTAAAAATTTGTTTGATTTATTGAAAATGGGCAGCAATTGCTGCCTATGCTGCCCGCAAAGACCGGCCCTGATAACAGGGCTAATCAGGGTCTAAACTACCTATGAACGTTTTGAGAGGGCATTAGAGATTTAACTAACGCTTTTAATTGGTGCGAAGTATCATTTACACATTTTGAAACGGCGTAATAACTGTAAATTAGTCTTCTGTAAAATTACAAATTAGGATTTTAACATTTCAAAAAGGTATAAAAGCAGTAAATAACTTTTTAAAAAGGTAAAAATCAGTAAATAGCCTGTTTCAAAGGCTTAGAAAAAAAATTAAGATCTTAGAATTTCAAAAAAGTGTAAAAATATGTAGTAAGTAAGCCTTTTGTTAAAGTTCAAATCAGACTTTTAGCATTTTAAAAAGGTGCAAAAAGCGCAAATTAACCTTTTGTAAAAATTAAAATCAGGATTTTAGTATTTAAAAAAGGTGTAAAACCAGTAAACAGCCTTTTGTAAAAGTGCAAATAAGGATTTTAACATTTCAAAAAGGTGCAAAACAACACAAATATGCGTTTTTTAAAATTCTAATGAACTTAACATATTAAAAAGGGGAAAATATCCTATTTGCATATTTCAAAAGTAAAACTTTTATAACTTAACAACTGGAAGGTCCCCCTAATGTTCCACCAAGCTGTACACAACTAGTAAAAGTACCTAGGTAGGTAAGGCGGGCTATGTGTAGTTACACCATTGAGCATTGCGCATTGGATTTGTGTAAATGTGGGTAATTTTAGTTGTATTTAAATCGACAATTAGATGGATGGGCCTACGATCCGCGGATCTTTGTATGTTTGGGAAGAGATTACATGGAAATGAATAATAGTGAGCTGTAAATTAGAACTGCATCGATCACTTATTAAGTGCCGTGACCCTCACCCTAGAATGGTAGAATGAAAGGGGACATTTACAAGATTTTCAGCATACCTATATGTACTGCTTCTTTAAAACACGACTGATATACTTATGTACATAGTTACTCGTCTTCTATGAAATCTTTTCTCAGGTGCGAAGCCGTGGTGGTAAAACTTTGATTAAGATCGGTACATGCTTTCTCGCTATCAATACGGGCCAATAAAGAGAAGTAAGAAGAGTGTGAGATGTCTCTCTACGCTACCAGGCAGCTGAACAAAAACAACTCTCAACTTTCAACTTAACCACACAGGAGCAGGATCCAAAATATTTCCAAGAAATCGAAACGCAACAAAACTTCATAAATGAAAACCAACTTTACAGCACGCGTCAAAGAACCGTATAAATATACTGAAAGGAAATAAAAAGCATTTACCTATACGAGATATTTGAATGTTTTGGAAAGTGTATTTTGTAGTTTATTACGACATTAAGCTTAAAGTTATTATGTGAACTCTATTAGTCGTATCATATTTTTTTGAAATACACTGATTCCTACAAGATAACATCCTTGTTGCTTATTAAGAATTTCATTTAACTTACCAAGTAATCAAAACAATTTATTATCTGTTTTAAGCTTACATACAGTTTACAAAATAATAACATCTTATTGTTGTACAACTTTCCATCCGGTAAAAACTGCAATCTACCATAACCGCATACAAGTAAAAATGATAGTATGTAGCTTGGAGAGGTGAGTTCACTATCTTATGTCTTAGGCGCTCCATATGCGTCGGGCATTCTTTCAATTGAGAACCTGAAATTTCAATTACATATGTATTAACTGTATACTAAATATCCAAACTAGGGTGCTCTATGTTTTACGATCAAAACAAAATTTTTATTCGTGAAATAACATACCTGTGTTGTGCAATATACATGACAGGAACCCCAGGAATTTTTCTTATTCTTCGCTTCAAATCCTTATCGCAGGTAGCAACGATGTAGCATTTGTGCTGGAGAATATTATAACAAAACCATTTTAAAATTACAACCACTATTTGTAACCAGATTTGAGTTTAGTAGTATAGACGTCGACATGAACTATATAAACCATGCATGACAGAAAAAGACATAACTGGCTAAAATAAGACATCGTACCTGTGTTACTCTTTGCACAAGGCAATCGTCAGCATAAGTACCTTTGTGGAAACAAGGTAGGCGTTCAAATTTTGGATCCTTAACAATTTTCAATGCGATTCTATGCTTGCTTCCTAATTTCTCTAATTCTCCCATAACGCAGTCAGTGATGTAAGGGGTGCCTGTGTAAGATCAATCAGTGACATACTATTGTTCAAAAAAGTAAGGCAAACTACATAGACATAAATAATCACTTAGAGTATGGAGAAAAAATTACTAAACTAACATCCGAGCCACTCCAAGAAACTTACATTTCGCGTACAGGCAATCCATCATGGATTGGTAAATATCCAATTTATTCTGAATGGCGAAGTTAATGAAGTTAGTATCAATAAGAACATGATACGGTGGCCCGAGTTGTGTGTTGTACTCAAAGAAAAGAGCGGATGGCGTTTGCGGACTGTAAATGTTAATCAAAAAGTTCAGAATTACAACTTAACCAAGGTAACTTATCTACGAGTTTTTGCAAATTCTGTATAACAACTGATGGGTTCCCTCGCTCTTTCCTCTCCACATTCAAGATTCTGCACAGATGCAGTAGATTAAAGTATTTAGATATCGCATGCTAGTAAAACGTCTTTACACTGGCAAAATCAATCCAAAGCAAAGTTAAACACTGTTTTTGGGTCCAACCAGACAGAACCCTTTCCGTTGCGTTGCATTGCATAATTTACATTGTACTGTATTGTACTTGAAGGTATCCCACAACATAAAGTCGTAGAATGCCGCGTGCGTAGGCCATCAGGAGAGGCCTACTGCGGTCCACCCATGTACAACGACAATAAATTGTCTTAATTTAGGAGCGTTGCTTGGCAAACTCGTTATGTGATGGAACGAGATACTCAAATCCCCTCCATGACTGCCTACACACAATACACTTAATTGGTTTACTAGGTCAAAATGAATCAACAAAAATAGTAAGTACAGTAAGTTTAACCCAAGTAAAGAACTATAAAAAACTATAATTAAAAAAGGAAAGTAGCTTGAATTTCATATTTTTAATCCTAGTATGTGATGTACGAGGAAACTAATATATTAAAAACACCCCCACCCCATAGTTCCCTTAGAGTAAATGGTAAAGCGACTTACACCTCCCGGACAACAATTTCATTGGGGTCAGCCTTCTTCGTCTTTCTGCTCGGAAGTCTGTCTTTGGCTTTTCTGCAAATTTATATACACTAAGTTTAAAGGTCGTGTGAAGCTACTACATACGACGTAGGTAAAGAAGCATATAGAGTGATGCACTTTTAAATTCTTAACGCTCCAAGATTATTAACATGTATGTATGTAACTACCATGCAAAATTTGCAACACTTTATTCCAGTGATAGAGCATCGTAAATTTTACATCCACGAATACTTACAATTTACAATACAATCCATCTCTTACATTTTTAACAACTTATGATATTTCGATTATAATTAATATAAATTATAATTATATGACAATAAACTTACAATCGTGGGTCGCTTAAGCTGATCATCTTTTTCATTTGTGCATACTGCTGTCTGACGCCTCTAGTTTTCTTTGATCTCCCCTAAAAATACAATGACCGAAATGAAAGTATGAAGTAAAAACATTTTTTGATTTTAACAGGTTATACCTATCCAGCCAGTTTCGAGCATAACAAAGTATTTTACTACATACAACATACAGTCAACAGCTGACAGATGCACCAAACCCCCCAACAACTAAAATCAATTAATTAATGTACTTCCCATAATATGACATACAATATACAAAACACAAACACAGTCAACAGTCAAGAAAACTGCCATTTCGCCAGTACCATTACCAACACGTATTTAATGTTAAACCCAAATCAGTACAACCATCAAACATGGTAGAATTCTGTCTTCATACATACAACATACAACATAATGTTGAGCATGCATTAACATTTGGCATTGGTATTTTTTCAATTTTTGAAGAGATAACAGCAGTTACAAGTTAGAATTTAATATTTACTCACCATTTTCAACCTTGATGTTCTGAAATATACTGATGGGGTATTATTAGATGGATAATTAAATTTTGATGGTCTATTGAATGTTTTGAATGTAAACTATGTACGTCCTTAACAAGTACTGTTGACTGTGATGCTCACGAAGTTATCCTATTCCTGCAGAATTACGAATCACAAAAACGTTCACCAACCACTAACTGAACATTCAATTAATTATCAGTCGGTTTAGTTAAAATAATTATTAGTGATTTACATTAAATTAATTAATTGTTTTAACTTTTATCTCAATTCAAACTCAAAATGAAAAAACGATAACGAAATTGAGGCAAACTGTTAGCTTTATTTCAACTTTCAGCTTTCATTCAACCATGCTTGCCTTCAAACGTACCGCACAGAAAAAGGCGCATATTTCAAAAAATACTCGCGAACAAAAAGCAAGGATACCAGTGCTGCCCTAGTCTAGTCTGACTTGACTAGCAAGAGGCGCAGAAAAAAATGGCTAGACTAGACTAGACTAGCCACCATCTTCTCCATGTTAAGGGATAGCTGATTAGTTTGACTAGACTAGACTTGACTTGCGAGATTTTGTGTTGACTAGACTAGACTAGACTAGACTAGGCAAGCCTCGAAAACAGTGTGACTTGACTAGACTAGACAAGCTGCCTTTGACTTTAGACGTGACTAGACTTGACTAGACTAGCGAAAATTTTGAGCAGCACTGAAGGATACAAACAGTAAATAGTTTATAACCAAAAACAATTCTACGAGCCAGCATCTGCCTGCTGCTTAAGCTACTTTGCTTCGGATTCTGCTGTCGTTTGTCTGCTAGCTTTCTGTCTTTTGTGTGTCTGCGCAAAGTCAACGCCTCAACGCCAACAACTACAAACTAACAACATCCCTGTAGCTGACTGAACTGGGACTAGTTCATCAATTCATCACACACACCATCATATTAATTATCAAAAAAACTTGCTTCTAAGGCACAATTCAGACATTGAGCCAGTCGACACGAGAATTAAGAGAGAAACCCAGCTGATATGTAAATATACAGCAGAAAATAAGTGATAGTGATTCAATTTTTGTATCAATTTTCTATTTTCTTTTTTACACACTTATTTGTTCCACCACCAACCCACAGCTAGGTTAAGGGATGTCTCAAAGTGATTGTCTTTCTAATTATTATCGGCATCGGCAATTCGAGTTCAAGTAATTTTGTAACTATTCAAGAACAATACTACGTAAATATCTTTTACTACACAATCGAACTTTGAACTTGATCTGGATTTGAATTTGAATTTGGAATGAAAGGCGAGTGAAGTCAAGTGAGAATTACGAGCGATCCCAAAGTCACAATCATATTATTATTACTTGAGTCAAGTCATTCCATTTCCACCTGTCATCCGACCGAGATCCCTTCGTCATCTCATCGCCATATAACTAAGG
>JAQFZC010008427.1:0-10189 GCA_034695205.1 Dicyrtoma fusca | reverse complement strand
AAAAAAAACAATAACATTAAAGGCCTTTACCCTCATCTGCCTCTCACCTCCAAAAATAAATTCACTATATCAATGCAGAGAGAAAGACGAACTTTATTAACAAAACAAAGCCAATGTACTGTACTGTATTAACTGTATTAATTGTAATTAAGAAATTGCCAAACTACTTGCTTAATATAAAATAAATCCCTAAACATACTTATATAATAATAATAAAATACTAAAAATAAAAGGTTTAGAACAACTAATAGATAGTAGGGGGACAAAAGTAGGGACGGCGCGCATGGTTGAGAAGGCACGTGTATAATTTGAGATCCGCCTTGCAGTCATCCAATGAAATGCTCTGAGTGAAGGACCGAGGGACGTGGCTACTTGGATCTTGATATCAAAATCAAGAGTAGAGTTGAGCTCCGTATCATATAAAAGTTCCCCCCGTACTTATTTCCCATTGTGTTTTAATTCAAATCCTTTCTGACCTATCTTTTTCCCATGTGGTGGTGGTGGTGGTGGTGGTGCTGGTGGTGTAGATACTAAAAGGTCCGCCCGACCGTGCTACACGCATAGCCTACACAGATAATCTCCCAAAAGATCCAAAAAAGATCCACAGCGAGTTTATCCGTAGCAGTGCAGTATAGTTGATAGTGTCAGTATAGCCCCGAATTCCATGAGCACGTTTCTATCCTTCCATTCAAGAAGATTCAACTCATTTCGAGCATCTTCACTGAATAGAACTATAGAACAGTGTATCTATCTGTCTGTACTGTACTTACTACTACCAACTACAGACGAAGAGTGTGAGGGATTCATACAAGAAAGAAAAAAAAGAATCAAGAATTAAGAAGAAGGCTGTGTACTGTGTACCCAGGAGGAAGGTACCACAGAATTAACCAAAGGAAGACGTCGTTCATCGCTCAGCTTCATCCGTTCATCCCCACCAAAGGAGAGCCCAAGACGCAGAGCAGACAGACAGTTCAGTTGTCGTTGGTTGATGACAGTGTGCGTGGAGAGTCCCGTCGGAAAAGTACCTCAAGACGCTCGTCTTCAACTTTTTCAATTTCCCATTCAATTTATTCAATCATTATTATTATTATAATCACTATACCACTCTTGTTCTCTCATTATTGTAGTAGTTGAGTCACCATCGACATCGGCTATCAAGGAGCATTATCAAGGGAATTGAACATCTTGTCAAAATTTCAAAAGGTCAACTGACTGTCCAAGAAAGTTGTGAGTACCGAGACCGACCGGTCAAGCGTCACGTCGTCACGTCACTTGTCTCCTACGAGTCACACAAATAATCATCATCTCCCGGCTCAGTAACGTTATAGATCGTCAGTCTTGATCGTGACATTCCTTGTTTGCTGAAATAATTATTGAATATATTACTATTGACGGACACAGTGGAAGTTGAACGTTACGTTACGAGCTAATCGTTGTTAATTCAGTATTCCGTTGATGGTTGACAGGGTTGACGGTTCTTCTGGTTAGTTGTGAGTGTGGCTGGCTGTTATTATCAATATTTTATTAATACTCGTCATCTTCAGCATTCTTATAAATGACAGTCATCACATTGTATTGATTGATTGATGAGACGGACGAGAGATTTGGATTCCCGAGACATTTTTAAATCGAGGATCGATTCAGGGTTTTGTCAATTTACTGACAAAGTCAATCAATAATTGTTAATTATGAATTTTTAGTATTCGAGCCAATAATTATTATTGTTGTTGATTGTGACTGGTGGCTGGTTTAAATCGAAATTGAGTTGTTGTAACAGTCAACAGTACTTAACGGAACACTGGAAATTGGAACTAAAAGTGAATTTATTTAATATATAAATATCCAAGTCAGAAAGAATCAAGAGTCAAGAATTCAGAATTGGTGTGATTCAGATCAAATGATATATACTGCTACTACTACAGTACATTCGTAGATTCACTTGTTGAGATATTGCATTTTGATCAGTTATCCGTTCAATCTGCGACAGAAAAGTCAAAAGTTATCCCTTGTCAAAGAAAGAAACCGGTGTGGAATTGTATAAATAATTTAATTTTTTTGCTTGTTGGGACAAGTTCCTAAAAGTTTTCAAAATTCGGGTGAAAAATCGTGAACCGGTTCCCTGTTATCCAGCAGGAATGGACAACCGCGAGAGCGATATTGAAGGCTCTGTAAGTTTTTTTTTTCTTTACATTTGTTTAAAAATCATTACATTTAATGTAGTATTTAGTATTGCTTCTTTGCGTCAGTTATGGTTTTTTGGAATTGGTTATCAAGGGATTCCTTGGGAAAATGAGTTCATTGCATATAAATGGGACATTAAAAGTCGTAGGTGTCCGGATCTATGATATCATCGCGTGATTGTGCAGTCAGAATCAGCAGAATTTAAAACATTTATTTAACTCTTGAAATATAAAAATGGTTCTCCAATCACTTGATTGCTTCACTTAAAGCATTGGTGATGGGAAGGTCAGGAAACATTTATATCGAGTATTAGAAACAATTGATATGGAATTTATATTAAGTACTCTAATCATTAATAAATAATGCATTAAATTAATTCTTTGCTGTTACAGCAAATATCATAAAGTAGGCTTAGCTATTATACAACTGTACAAGTAGTGTAATAGATTCGTGTTTGGATTGTAGTTCGTAGTAAAAGTTTATGTTTAATTAACCAGATTCTTTATTCGATGCCGGTAGACAATAGTTATAGCTGGAGTCAGTATTTATTTCATACTAAATTGACGTTCCTACATCTAAGCTGCGCAAATTTTCATACTTCAGCACTGTACAAAATCATTGTATTAAATATTTATATGTAGTACCTAATCGAAATAGGCATGTAATAAAATTAAATAAACTAATATCAGAATCACACTTATGATAGAAAACTACTACACAAAAGTGTGTGAAGTTCGAAATATTTTACTAAATCTAATATTAAATTAATACTTCTTATTAATCATTCGTCAAAGCCCATCCTACGTCTTGTTCATGTATGATTAGGTAGGTATTAAGGATCAAGTGTGTTAATCACTTGTAAGGGGAATTGGGCGCAAATCCCACAAGAATAAATATGACACATGCTCGTGAAATGTTTTTTTTCCGCCGCCCACATTAATTGCTCCCAGCAGTATTTTAATATCAAACGTTATCATAATTTTTTTTAATTCCTTCTGACATACACTTAAATCATCATCAAAGCATGACGCGAAAACCTCCTCCGCATTGTCTGGATCATTTCAATGATGAAATGATCATAAAAATCTCTACTCGTTGAGCAATTACCACTTTAAACTGACAGTAATATAGCAATTATTTACATGTGAATTAAAAAAAAAATTTGCAATGTTCTCTGCTCAGATGCCTTATGAAAAATACATGGAGACGTTTATCTTTACTGCACTTTGTACTTAACTGAGCTTACTGTGCACCTATTTCACTTTTGATTTGATCTCTTTGAATTGACTGTATGTAGTATGGGCTCCGACTCTGAGGGTGATGCAGTCGAGTCACAACACTCGCTTGCCGCACATGTTATTTAGTTTACCGCTCGCTGGCTCACACTCTTTCCTGAGAATTGTGACAAAAAACTTTTTTTTGGAGCTGTTCGCCCTTCGTTGTTCATGTTGGTCTTGAGTCTTGAGAATGGGTTGGTTTAGTCTGACGTAGGGCATCGTATATGGAATCGACAATGCGCTGTCATTTGATTAATAAATAAACAACGTCAACTCAAACCCACTTGTGATTATGATTTCTTTTTTTTGTGGATTATGATTATAAAAATACAGAATGAGCACACAAAAACTAGACTGACTGACTGACGGAAATAAAATGATTCACAATCATTCAACAGTTATTGTACCTACTTAGAGCTAGTGTTCTTTAGTTCATTCAAGGTGAATTATTTTCTCGAAATTGAATCAGCCAATTTGGCCCTTTGATTAAATTACGATAAATGTGGACCTAAAAATGAGCGTAGGTATTTTATGTTGCGCACTGGGCTTGCTTTGCTGTTGATTTGTCGTAATAATTTACATCTCCGCTCTGCCGTATTAAGAGCAAGAAGAACCTTCAATTTATTTATTTCATTTCGCTGGCTAGACTTGCTTCGTAGTGTAAAATACGACTGTATACTTTCCTCTATTTTAGTGTTAATCCTTAGGTAAGCTTGAATACACGTATTCCATTGGATATAATAGCACGTCATAGGTTATATAGGTATTGATGTCTAATAACGAAGCAAAGAGTAAGGTAGGTAGGTAGATAGGTTACATAGGTTAAAGCTATGTGTATCTGTGTCCGTATCTCTATCTTAAACTTAAAGTAAGACCGAGATAATGATCATGTCCTTTCCAGGCAATTATTAGTGCTCTAATTATGCAATCCTGAGGGAGTTGCATTTGTAATTGGAAAAATAAAGTATTAATGCATGACTATTGACTCTTCATTTAGCTATCAGAAATTTTCTGATGAATCACACACTATTCTCCGTCCGTGATATTCTATATGGAAAGGAAACTGGCTATGAGTATTCTCAGAGCGTACAAGCATACTAAATATTAAATATACCCACCATCCTAGAATAGAATTAAAAATCAGAAGTTCCATTAGAATAAGTTTGTAGGAAAACCAGAAGACACGAGTTAAAACTATCATTGCTGTGTCGCTATTAAATGATAATTCTTTAGTTTTATACACACCTTGGTGGGTTGGTTGTCAGTCAGATTGTGGTTAAGAGAATAAGTTGGTCTCGTTTCTTATGGAATTTTTGTATATTAATAATAAAATATTGTGTAGGTGCCTTTCAACTGCGCAGCATAAAATTCATATTAAGCATATGCATGTAGGTACCTGTCTCTCCTTATCAATTATACAGTGATTCTGCCTGTCATGGTATGGTATAATTTCATTCTGGAAACTGAAACAAAGATTTTAGAGTAATGTGAATTTTAATGTAATTACAATATGACGAGACCATGTAGATTACTTTATGTAGCTCAGGTGATAATTACTCACTGAGTTGAACGTATAGCATGCAAATCACATCAAAAGAAGGCTGATTCATCCTTAATATTGTGGAGGTAGGTAGCTATTCCATTCTCCGTTGTGGGGTTATATTCATGCAACTAATATAAAGTTTTTTTTAATATGATATATTTTGTAAGGATATTAGCTAATTCTCTGTTTTAGCGGCTGTAGATAGATGAAATTTTGAGCACCATTAGCTGCTGCTGTGATAGTTGAAAGTCATTTCAATTTTTCATATTTAACTTTGAGATGGAATAATGAATCTAATTGAATAATAAGGATGACGCAGTCATTGAAGTTTGTGAGACGTTTGGTGAGGTAGTAGTAGGTAGGTAGGTAGGTACTATATACCGTGACTTGCTCCACGTCCACGTGTAGCTTTTGCTTACTGGTTATTAGAATTTATCTTTTTTAGATATCAAAGGTAGTTGCTTGTTCTTCGTAGACAGATACTTGTTCCTCCGTCATTAATTAAATCAGAGAGTGTACTGTAATGTACAAAAAAACTAGCTTTGGACCAAGTATTTACTAGATTTGTTTTCTTGTTTTATTTTATTCTTATATTTATGACTATCGCGTGTAATTACTTTGAATTCTTGTTTCTTTTGATGTAGAACTGATACTTGGTAGAGCTGTCTGAGCCACCATTTCTGCCATTATTTCGTCACTAAGTCTACAGTGATAGCGTTAATTATATTCCCTTTTCTTCACAATTAATGTGTTACTCGTATTCCAGTATATTTCACTCTTGGGGATTGAATTAAATTTGGAAGTAAATTGACAATAAATTTGTGTAATTGAAATCATTTTTTGAAGGCTAATTGCAGATCTCACTTAGCAAAAGTTGTGTTCATCTGCTTATCACATTGAGTGTACTGTTGGGGGTCATGCCCATGGCTTTCTGCCATGTGCTCTACATAAGTGCTGATTGAGGGGATTTCTTGTTAAATTTGAACTGGAATTAGAAGTGCATCTACCTATCTATAGGGATGTATAGATTTGCACCTAGGAAGTCTTTTGGTGACGGTGAGCGGTTTAGCCATAATAATAGATTTTCCTACAACAAGACTTACCGTACATTTATATACCTACCTAGTATATATGAGTGTAATAGATCATTCTATAGTATAACTGCTCACCGAAACGTATACAAAAATAAATGTTTGATCCGGTTTCTTCCTTTTGGCCCTGCATAATATCACTCATCCCTAATCTTGTACTCTTCATACATAGCTGGTCGTTTCCATTTTTTGATACTGATGCAAGTTCTCATTCATTGCATTGCAGTATGCAGAGCTCGAAGGAAGCAATGGGCAATGGGACGTATTTTACAGGAGCATTTTTGTTTATTCTGTACAAAAAAGACATAGGTACGTTACATAGTATTATAGGTAATACAGTATAGATGTGTAGGCATCTCTGGAGTGTTTGTTGCACAGTATGTGAAATATGGGTGTGAGAGAATTTAAAACACAGTCCAATTCGATAATAATATCGTATTAGGTATACCTACTAATTCTGCCTTATACACTCTTGACGCTTGTAGTTGGAGGTCTACCTATTATTATTAGAATTAGAGAAGCATTGCATTTCTGTGTGTTCCATACACTCTTGGGCATGATGTGCCCTGTAAACATCTGTGAAGTGGGGAGGTAAGTATAATATAACATCTCACAACTTCACTTAGGGAACGCAATGTTAATATCAAATGAGCCGGCTGCCTTCAGGCATTTTGATATCCTCTTATTAAGTAATGCAAATGAAAATGAGTGTGTGTGTGTGTGCCTTACATCTGCGATTAGCTTCAAGTTGGCATCCTTATTATTATTATTTCTTTGGCTTCTGTGTTGGCTTCTATTATAAAGCCTCACATCACATCCCATCACATCATGTTTACAGGACAGAGCACAGAGTTGTTGGGATGACGAACCAAGGAGGCAGGTACAGTAGGTAGGTTTCATTAAATTATATCATCAAAATACTTTATTAGTGGTATGCGTGCTGTAACTCTTAGGGCTGGTTAACGACTTTGAAGGATTTCTCAGAAGTTAATGAAATGAAATGATAGGGATGTGTGCTACCCATTGTGATGTGATGACTCTCGGCTTCGAATTTGAATCCAAACAGATGTAATGCAAACAATTCCACCCATTTTTAATGGATTTTTTTGTACACATGGGTATGCACATACCTATTTGCAGTGGATTACATTCATGATTGGCTATATGCATTTTATTTTTAAACATGTGTTAGACTGGAGGAGCTTTACTGGTGTGACAGTGGCAACTCTTTTTATTTTCTTCATTTTTGACTGCAATCTTGGTTATCAATTCAGAATGGAATGAAGTGTGTTACCGAATACCTCAGATTAAGATTCGAATTCTCAGGGCGCGTACATACGTAGGTATGTCTGGAGGAGTATCCGGTCCTTTATAGTGTTTATAGGTATACGTTGTTGATACTAGAAAGGATCTGTCGGTTTTGTGTGTGTGGCCACGGTCATGGCTATTTACTATTTGTACTTGTACCCACTGCTTGAATAGCATATAGGTGCTAATGTTAATGTTATGATAGATCTCCCGTTGAAGATGATTAATCAAAAATTACATTAATGCTCTGTCGGCACAATTCATCCAAATAATACCTGCAACAACACATTTCAACAAAGGAAAGGGTAAACTGGGAATATACAATTACTATATGTACGTATATGTATGTCAAGCCCTGGTGATTTTTAACCTTGGTCATTATTACAAAGCAAGTTCTACAATGCTCATGCCTGCTGCTACGTGTTGTGAGTTTCTGAGGATTGAATATGACAGTTGACTTGACTTGGCATCTTCAGAGCGCATTAGTACATTAGTACAAGATTGGTACTTACTTGGATTTGTTTAATTTTCGTCTGCTCTCAGATGTTCACAAGTTCAGTTCAGAGTTGGACTGGGAAGGCAAAGGAATCCAAGAATTTTAAGGTGGATCATAGTAACTACCTAGGTAGTATTCTCTGCTTTGCACATACAAATCACGAATGCATATGGGTATATAGCTTCCTATATATCCAGCTTGTATGTATGTATATAAATACTGCTCCTTGAATGATTAATCCTTGAATCCTTGATACAGTACCTACTTGTTGATGATGGCGATGGCGATGCGATGGGATGGAAGTATTTTTCGTGGGTAAATATGTACATCTATGTTTTGAATGAAGCCCTAGTAGGATCAAATGCATTATTAATACAATGTTCCGAACCGTAGCTAAAGAGACACATTAGGTGGAGGATAATTCATTGTTATTCAGTAGCAGGCTTGCTTGTCAGAAGCCGTGTTTTCCTCCTTTCATTGAATACCGTATGAGATGGCTTTAGGAGCTTTAGATCATCCATTGGGTATCCAAAATGGAATGGAATGTTCAATTTTCACTGACCGAATTTCATAGTCTATGATTCTTTAAATTTACATAAAGGCAAAACGCCATATTTGTATGGCGTTGATGCATGGCTTGCTAGATTTTTGACTTGTTTCCAACTACTAGCGAATGAAATAAAAATGCAGATATTAAAATTAAATATTCCAATGAAAGCTCAAACTTCCCTCTCCAACTGTTAATAGAATACTAGTTGAACTTATGTGTGAAATAATAGCATTATTTACTTTATCGTTTTCGGTGTTTGTGGGAAGCTAAGATGACTCGGGCCAGCAAAGGCTATCGACCTTTGCGGTATGTCTATTTCAGCATTTTATTAGAAGAAGAAAAAATGAATATAAAAAATGGAAATCTAGATAGAGGGGGTGTTTGATACAGCCGACAGCGATTCCTTTCTTTACCTTGGCCTTTCCGTAGGCCAACTGTATGGGTATTAAGGGTCTGGACTTTGTGAAACTTTTTCCCCCTGAAAATAATAGGCTTTGAAGTGTTTTTGAGGCTCTCAGATGGGTATACCTAGTTTCTTGGATTGTAGGTGCCTACCTAAATACTGGTATAGGTAGGTATGTCACTTATTTTCATACGCTTCTGGTGATAGTGAAGGAAGCTCGGAATTCCGTAATGTATCTAATATAAAAAAAATTCCAATTTCACCGAGTACCAGTATCATTGTTTTGTATTACTGTTAACTATGTAGATGTAACCTGATTTCTTATATAAATTTGATAAGGTTATTATTTATTCATCATGTGTCAGGATGGTGCTTGTTGTACCGCAATCGAAATTCAATTATTATCAGGAGATTTTTGTAATATTAACGACCTTATAAATTAAGTTGGGTACATCAGTTTTCAGATATTACCAATGACGATCTTTTCGTTCCTATTGCGCTTTCATTTGGCTGTGACATCATTGCATAGTATAATTTCAGATAGGGTAATTTTAATTAGATAATTAAAACTGCCTTAAATATTTGCGTGGATTTCTCGTTTTCTGTTTGCATAAATCAGTCAAGGATAAATCACTGCAAATAGTTACATCTGTTTACGAAATTACAAAGTGGATATAATTAGGGTATAGTAGTACTCCGTTATTATTGTGTCACCACTTAAGTGGCATGGATTAGGTACTTATTTGCCTACGATTTATTATTTGATTCTGGGAATGGTGATTAAGAGTATTATTGTACTTGAGTGGGTAATGTAAGTGAATTTGTGATGGGGGATTGTGCTGATTGTCATTATAATTATTCAAATATTAATATTTATTTATGATTTTAAAGGTTATGATGAATATTTTACTCGTGATATCAAAATTATAATAATAATTTTACGTATTGATGCGACATTTAAGTTCTGAGGCAGATAGGGCTTCTGTCTGCATGTCAAGCCGACCAAGTTTGATTTTATGTAGGTACCTATTTATTTATTGTGTGTGGAGGTTAGATTTTCCTGAAAAATTCCAGTTTTTAGTTTATCAATTTATCAATTAGGGAGCAATGAATTGTAGAATAATATCGCTTTATTGACAAAGTATTCTTGACACGAACATTAAATTCGTGTCAAGAATATATAGATGTATTGAAATATGAAAATTGATGAATTTCCAGAACCTGAATTAGAGTTAAGCTTTCATGCGATGTATAGCAACTTATTTTTGTACATGTGTGTATAGTTTAGTTAGTTCAATTCTCAATATTTTTTACAAATATGTTTGATATTTATATGTTTT
>JAQFZC010008426.1:0-10189 GCA_034695205.1 Dicyrtoma fusca | reverse complement strand
CCGTTGTCTGCCATTGAATTGCACTGCTTTCGGGCATTCGGGGCGCGCGCTTTGAAAATATAAGTCGGTGGACGAAAGTACCCATTATCCATGCCCATTGGTATCATGTTCTTAGGCCATTTTAGGTTTTTTTAAATGCTCTTTTTGAAAAAATATTTTGAGCGACTCGGGCGTGAACGACTGACCTATAGTTCCCTCGTTAGACTAGGGGTGAAAATGGCTGAATTGAATTTTCAATATTTTGGTTTTAATGAAGTCTTTTTCTCGCTGAAGGTATTCACGTGTAGACAGGTTGTTTAGGTACTATTTCAAGACAAAGGGCTTGATTCTATGTTTTCGTGTTGCTTGGCAAATTAAATTGAAACGCAAATAGACTAAAAATGGGGTAAGGTTACCCCCTTGTAATCACCCCCCTGTTTCAATCATTTGAACAAGGTGAAAAATGTTTTAAATAGTTTCTGCTTGTACAACAGTGCAATAATGTTTAATAACAAATTCTCGATTTCTCGATCTCTAATTTCAGTCTACAAGCAAGCTTCAAATATGAACCTTTCAGGCCAGCCTCAGAAATGAGCCTGTGAGAATCATAATTGACCCTCCGATCACAATTAGACACAAAGAGTCGCGCGCGCACAAATATCACGCTAATTAGGGAGTTCGCCTGATTGGTCCATTGTTTGGACTTTTTGTTGGACACATGGACCACTCCAAATTTCATGTCACCTGGCAGAGAATCATATTTTCTACGTTTTTACCACAGCTTTTAAAAATTCACCGTAAATTGCGATTACAGCAGGTCGAAAGGTTAAAGAGACTTTATTTTCATTGGTTTGCTTTCTACGATAAATGCAAAGAACCATTCGTTCTACTCGCTAACTTGTGCTTAGGTCGACTAATTCAAATATTTATGTGGGCTGGTTGTTAGTTGTTAGGCCATAAGAGGAAGTGTCATCAACTGTGTAAAAAAATGTCGACACTTGACGATGAGGACTCCCGTGTCAGTTTTGGCCGAATTAAGTTTCGAAATTTAAGAAGTACGAACTAGGGATTAAGGAAACGCTTTTAAACCACCATACGACCTTGATTTCCCTTTCCAGCCACTGTAATTGTAATTATAATTTAACTTTATAAACGTTGTTAGTTAATCAATAATAAGGTTTAGGCTCCGACCAATTAGCTTATTAGGCAATTTTAATAATTATCAGGCAAGTGAAATCAAGGTCTGCCCATAATAACCATTTCAACCATCATAATTAAACCATCACAACCATAATAATCATCACACGAATAATAACCATCACAACCATAATAACCATCACAACCAGAATAACCATCACAACCATAACAACCATCACAGCCATAATAACCATCACAGCCATAATAACCATCACAGCCATAATAACCATCACAGCCATAATAACCATTATAACTAGCATCGTGAAGGTTGATGCTTTTTTTATTATTTCAAATAGCATAACCACCATTGTGAAGTTTGATAATCTTCTTTATTATTTCAACCATGGCCCAGTCATCAACTAATTAAGAAGAATTCGAATACTTGGTGGCAGTAATAGAATATAATTTAACGTTTAATTTACTTATGCGTGTCAATAACAATCCACTTTTACATATTAACCATCAACTTGTACTGTAGCTAAATTTAGCTACACATGCTTTACAGCACGCCCCAACAAAGCAGTTGCGATCACTTCTACAACGTCTGACTCCGTTTGATCCCAGTTTAGACACTAATGTTTGGCTTGCGCAGTTGAATAATCTGCGTATTAGTTTAAAACTGGATTACAAATTTATAGTCACGTACTTAGAAAAGATTATGTCGACGTGTAAGTCTACTTCTGTTATTAAATTGTTTCGAGGATTCTGGATTCAGACGTCTCCAGTTGTGAATAATAATCATACTAACCATAAGTCGGCATATGATGAGTTTCAAACGTCGTAACGTGCGTTCTTCACTGTAGAAACCTCAAGGAGACTGCGATTTTTGAAAAGCAACGGTTTTGATCTGAATACACGATGTCAGGTCAACAATATGTCTTAAAAAATGAAAGAATTAGTGATGAGAGTTGATAATCATGCTACTACGGCACAATTACTTCGTGATTTGAGATAGGGCTTCCAAATAAAATTAAAGCAATGACTAGTTTTACAAATATTAAGGATGAAAATGAATTTTGTATTTGTCTTTAACGATATCTCGCCACTTGTTTTAAGCCGACAAGCAACGTTACTCGTAGTACTGCTAGTAACTTTGGTAATTCCGTAGCTAGTACACCCCGCCATTCATCACAAATTCGAAATCTTACTATACAGGAGGAACAAAATTTATTTGACCTAATGTTTCGAGAACAGTGTACGTTTTGTGGTAATATGGGGCACATCCAGGCGCATTCCTTTAAGCGACGTGATTCTCGTAATTACAAAACCAACGGACAGATCAATCAAAATGGACAAAATGGTAATAGACCACAATGCACATATTGTAATCGTTTTGGCCATTATGTAGACACGTAGAAGGATTTGGCCGCAAATCGAAGGATAGGAGGATCAGCCACTCAATCAGTTACTCAACGACAACAATTTCAGAACTACCAAGGGAATTCTAATAATTATAAACCACGAAAAAGTCAGGGTAAAAGTCAACAGTGGAATGCGCCGCATCAGAATGCTAGAACTAAAACTCCGTTCGTGCCTAATACTCAACAAAGTCGTTGAATACGAGCGTTCCAAACTGAAGATGAATTACAGTTTACGACAGCTGAAGTTACACCTTCGGAAAACTATACTGTCTAACCAGAAAGCGGGTTGGTCAGGCTCAAGCAGAATCCCGTGCTGTTAGGTCTATATTTACGATTTTACGAATAGCAATAAGAATCTACGTAAGTTAGGTAGGTTAAATGTAGAATTAACCCCCGTTTCTCAACCAAATTTATCAGCTCGTCAGTATAAAAATAGTAGTAGCAAGTGTGATATTAATTATAGTGATAAAAGGAAAAGTGGTAGTCTAGATAAGAGTAGATCTAGATATAATTCTAAGGATATCAGCAGTAACAATTCTATTTGTGAGGAACATAAGGTGACTAGTCCAGAATCACTACAAATGTTTCCATTTTTAAAATTCAATGCCAAAAAATGGAGTTTTAAAGGTATTTTTGTGCTCATGCTTTTTTGTCAACAGAAAAATAAAAATGTTGGGGAAAATTACTTGCCGTTTGGAAAAGCCCGCATGTATGAAATCAAAGTCTGATTGGGATCATTTTACATGGAATTTTGCCAATCTTGCTGAGCAGCAGCGGGAAGACACACTTCGGGTACTTTTGTATTTATAAACACATTTATCACAAAATTTTGTTACGCTAACAATTATCCAGTACAATATTATATAAAACAAAATCGACAACCTATTTCAAATTATTGATACTATTTTGTTTCACACAAAGTACATTCATTGCAACAGCAACAGCACGGATTAGTTTTTAGGGTGTTTATGAACTCGCTTAACGTCCGACTTTATTTAAATTTATAATGTAGATTCGGCATGAGGGTCGTTCAATTCGAAATGAAACTGGAATCCAGTCACGTTGGGATAATTACAGAAATAACAACAGAATTCGAGAACGGTAAAAACGAAAAACAAGAGGGAGTCTTAACCTGCACTTTTCCCTCACACGAATTACATTAAAGATGTTTCTAGTATGTCCATAAACGACCGTTTCACGCCTTAAGTACTGACATTCATTACTTTCTACAGTATTGGGATGGTCGCCGGTTAGCGGGACGTTATAGTGCGGGAGTGAAACGAGTATGTAGGAAATAGCTAGTTGTGCGTTCGTGTAATAAACTACATTTAGTTAGTTACCTTTCAACAACTGACGTGATCAACTCTGACAAATGAGTAAAGTCCAGTATTTCTATATATATAGACGTACTTATAATGTTGGCATCTCCAAATAGAATAAAGTTGGCTTTATAACTCTTGAAAAATCCTTGTTTTTAAAAAGTTAACGCCAATAAACTTAACCAGTTATGCCAAAAGCTCTTCAAGTATAGATTATATCGAGATATATTTAATTACTGTTTCAGAGTTACTGAAATTGACAACTGGAGAGTTACGCTTGAACAAACCGTTGCAACTGTTGACTTGGAACTGCGGAAGCAAGATGCTGCCAAAGAGGCAGTTGAGCAGGCGATTGAGATTAAAGTGATATTCCTTATTATTACTAATAATATTATTATATCTAAAATCTAAACAGTATTATTGTAAAGTGATTGAAATAATGGTTCGTCGGTTTCAGTCTAAATCCAAATGATAGCAAACTGGAACGAAAAGTTAAAATAGCTTCGGTCCAACCGAAACCAGAATCTACTGTGCACTGTAAATGACCGCATACATTTTCATGCGAATTGAGTAAGTAACTGTATGCGATTGATCGATAATAACTGACTAATTACGGACAAAGAATCGCAGAAACTATACATGTGTGTCGAATTTCAATGACTTACTGACCAAAAGACATGTTGATGCGTTGCCATTTGCAGATTTTAAAAAGAAATAAATTCCAAACCCAAATTTAACAATTAAAATTCTACAACAACATGTACTTAACCTATACTTTGAAATCATGAATTTGAGCACACTGCGGACTAATAAATTGCACAAAAACTTCATATAATTCAACTTTCACAAATACTCAAGCTAGCAGCCGACTATCGGAAATAATCTGCAGGACCGTCGATAAAGAGAAACAATTTTTTAAATATTTTACTATTAGGCAAATACATACGTATTAGGTATTTGTTAACATGACCCAAAATATCAGAAAAGATGCATTATTTCTTTCACTAACAATAAGTGCTAGGATGTAAATATAATGTGCTAAAATATAGAATCATTTTAGAGCCTTGATGAATACTTGTTAAACGATTTAAGTCTTAGTTTTTGTCTGAAGGATGAATGTAATTACTATTTGTATTTACGGGGAAGGTAATTGACTTGGACGTAGTGAATGAAGTCTTAAGCATTCGTGAGCAACGTCGTGGTAACGACTACGTAATGGATGAAGCCCAACAGGAGCTAAATAAAGTGAGTAAATTCATTTTTTTTTACTGAATAACAATTTCGGAGTTAGTTCGAGTATAAGTTAAGCAAGTTGTTCAGAATTCGAATTTCATATTCTTACTACATAGGCAGGTGTTTGTTGGAGAAATATAGTCTATATACCTGAGCAGTCGCTCAATGCCCCTCTCATGTATCAGACATTCACATAGTGGTATGTTGGTAGGTGGGTACCTACCTAGGTACTTTAGGCACGTCTTTACTTCATGAGTCACACAAGAAAGGAAAATAATTATAAATTACGTCAACACACAATGGGAAATGATTTAAATACGTCCCTAGAATTTCAATAGATTATTTCATTTTAGTTGTACAGAAGTGTATTGATTTATTGCTCTTTTTTATTACGCAGTTGACAATTAATTATTGCTGGTAGACGCACTCATGATCAGTTGATCAGAAACCTCCAGTTTTTGACTTACGATGTTTTTCTTTCGTAGCCATAGCTTCATAGCTTAATTAGACAACCTTGCTTTTACTGAAAATAATTTAATCATGATAATATTAATTAAAAAATATTAGGGAGTTTGCGCTGCACTAGATTTAAATAATGCACATAACTTTTTCAGAATTAAAATATAAACAATTTGGATTTGTTCTACATTGTAGGAAACATGTCTCATAAAGGAAACAAGAAATACACTAGAAAAGAAAGGGCAAGAGTCTTGGCATCAAATCGCACGTCTCCAAGAGTCGCGTCAACTTATCCTCCGTGATCTGAGCGAAAAAATTATTTCATTGGACATTGATCGCTACCTTTTGGGGCTCACTGAAACCTCGTCTGAAATTGCATTTAGACCAGATCCACTTCGCATACCGAAAGGGTAACTAGTAATTTAATAGAATTCATGACGATTCCGTAGATTAGTTGTTGTTATTAGTTAGAAAGTGATATTTTTATTACTTTGTATTTTGAAAACTAATTTAACAGTATGGTGAACCCACAAGCTTGGGAGGAACAAAGCCGGTACAATAAACTACGAGCAGATTGTGAACTTGCCAATGCGGTGAAGCTTCGGGAGGCCATGCTGCTCTCAATTGACCAAACCAACAACGACGTGAAAGCTCAAAGAGAAGTGTCAGACTTTCATTTAAGAAAACGTCTCCATGAAATGAATCGAACCATTTCTGATCTTTGTCATCAAAAAGATAACGTTAGTGGCCTTATAACCCATATATTTTTGAATGTTCACCGTAGAACGAGTTACACTATTAATTACAACAACTGACAGATATTCATGTTTCATCTAAGACACATTTAAAACCCTAAATTTAAATACACATAGATACTTAAAGAAATGTGCAAAGTTGAGCATGAAATTCGTGACATGGAGGACTCATTGCTGGATAAAACTAACAGGCTGAAATTGGCAGAAACACGTAAGCAAAAACTAAATCACTAAACTAATTGAATTTGTTATTTCTAAAAAAAAATAATTTATTATGTGATTAAAGGTAGTTTTCATTATGGATTATGGCATTATTTTCTTTTTTTCTCTTGTCAATAGGGATGGAACATCGAACGTACCGATTTGGTGTTGAACTTACACGAGATGATGCTCAGTACGGTCTCTCCCAGGAAGTTTTAGCTCTCCGAGCTTCTCAAAAAGTGCTGCAGAGTAAAATTGATGAAGACAAGTAAGCAATTTTAAACGTTTTGTTACATAACTATAATATCATAATAGGATTCATTGCTATTCAGTTGCTTTGCTTTTTATGTGATATGTAGTACTATACGAACTATTTTTATATATTTATTTAAACGTTTTTTCCTTTTTTCCATTTCTTCGACCATCTTGACTTGAATTTTCATTAATTGTTTGTCTCTTTCGTCTAAATCGTTTACGCTACTCTGGATCGATGTATGATACTGATCCAATTCTTGCCTCAGTTCATCCAATTTTCTGTCCATACTTTTGACCATTTTGCATAGAATCAAAAAATACTCAATGTATGTATTTAGTAGTTCTTCCTGATTTCTTTCTGTATATACTATAAATTAGTTTAGCTCTTGTAGTTCATTAGTTTATTTTTATCTGGGTAAAGAAAAAACTTGCCTGAGTTAACTGCCCGATAGCTGGTTCCAAACTTTGATTTTCCAATAATATTTTCTCGGAATCAATTCCTCTGCTAGTTCGGGCTTTTTCAGTTTTATTATGTATTCTGATGTTCTTCTCACGTAAGGTCCACGCCTCTCTGTTCCAAACTTACAGTTTCTTTTCTTCGTCACCGTTTACCGAATTTGGTGCCTACTTAGCTGTTTTTGGTGTTAAAAGGATTATCACAAATTTCTGTTTCCTTTTGAGTGATTTTGTTGTATTTCTGTTCTTTAATTCTTTTTTAGTTCCAATATTTTACTTTTTCTAGTCCGGAGCCAGGATATTTTTATGCGTTCAAATCGAGCGCCAAGCCAAGGATTTTACTAAATCTCAATATATATTGGTTAACACATCAAAAGTTTAATTTACCTATAAATGTAAATACTTTAGTAGTAATAAGTCGCAGCAATAAAGTTTGTTACAGTAACGCTAAATAAATGTTCCAAAAATACGTTTCCACGCTGTTATTTTGCTTCGTTGAAGCTCTTCAATGAGATAATTATACGCTGATTATGTTCTTTATTAGGAAAGCCTTAAATATGCTGCTTGGGTTCTTACAACAACTGGAAACTGAGCTGGAAAATAAAAATGAGGCTAAAGTTATTGAGCAACAAGCTTTAGATGTACGAGGTCGAGTGGCAGCCACTCAAAGTACCCCTCTAACCATGACGGACAGAAATATTGGACTTTCGGCCACCGTGGTCCTGCCAGAGGATCGTCGAAGACAGTCGGGAGAGAACGGTCGTCTTTCCTGTAGTCATTAGGGATAATGCGGACCGGTCTGATTTCACAAGTAATTTCACTGTAATGCTACCAAGTTTGACTTATGAAAAGCCATTCGCAAATCACTCTCGCTATCTATTCGTTTTTTTTGTAGTTATTCAGTTTTGTTAGATAGTGCAACAGATAGTATGAAGTAGCTTAACTGTAACCACTTTACAACTAGTCTCCTTAATGGGAAATTCAATAATGTACGTGATGTAGTTGTATAAAACATACACGACAAATACATTTGGTTGTGCTACAACCACGAATGACATTAAAAAATCATCCATTAAGTACCAGTGCAAAACAACCATTCATTGCATTGCATTACATGACGCATCATTTAATGTGTTGAGTGCGCCTTCTTTACTTATTTGCATCTTTAGAAGTAATCTTCTTTTATTTTAGAAAGGCTAGTTAGATACAATTTTTTTAATATTACTTGATTGGAATTTTCTCCATTCAACGGAAAGTGTCGTTTATACTTAGAAATTATTCGGTATATATGTCATCTCATACAATAACACATTCATACTTAATTGTATACCAATTACACAAGGTCACGAACTTATAATAACGTCCAGGTTTCACATAGGTATACCTTAGCTAAAATTCCAGTTTAAGAAGATCAGTGATACTTTCTTGCTAAGATTGGATCATTCTGTTGAGATTCGGCACCCAATTTACATAGCATAGCTCCACTTCTACAGAAACTACATAGCTATAATCAGCTGCTGAAGTCGATGATCAATCTTATTCGTGATTCATTCATAATGGCGTACGGAAGCAATTCTTACATCGTCAGTTAAGAGGCAAAATGGGTTAATCTAAATAAAACTAAGTAAAAGCAAAATGGTGCATATCCACAGACTCTTAAAAGTAATGTGGCGCTTATCCATGCTGAATGCCAGTGTATATTTTTTCAACTATTTTGCTTTTAATATTATCTGGATGTAACTATTAACTATTGCCTCTTAACCGACGAAACAACACCACTCTTGCAGACGCATAGCTGGGGAGGGGGGGGGGGTACCCTGGGGGAGCGAAAACTTTTTACACTATTTACGAGACCCCCCCCCCCCAAATCGATACAAACTATCAGCTACACCTCAAGCCATGGATATTTTATATAATATATGTATCTAGATACTTAACTAATGCACATTTATATTCCAATACTGTAGTTTATAATTAGATTCTTGTCTTTAATTTCAAGTTTTAAATAGATACATGTATAATTCTTGATTATTTTTCAACAATTTTGATTCTATCTGGAATTGATACTCTAAAACAACGGTGTTCTCGGCTAAATACATTCATGTGGCAAAAAACCGTTTCCGTTTTTATACAAAATTCAAGTAGAACTGGCCTTTTGAGAAACAATAATAATATAATGAAGATATAGCTATATAAAACGTTTTGAAGTAGCTTTAAGTAGAATTTTATATGGAATATTTCCAAAGTTATCACTGTATGTAAGTAGGTAAATGCTTTAATTTTTGGGGCAACATGTGGGAAGAGGTCCTCGTCCTTTGCCCTGGGCTACGTGTTTTTTAAGTGTGCATTCAAAAACACGGCAGATGTTCCCACAAGAAAGATTTCGACCGTTGTTTCGCTGTGTCGGCGAATTCTTTCAAGCATTGAAATGAAAAACTTGAAAAATCGATGTTCGAGCGTAGTGTATGTACTAATCAAAAAATGTAATATATATATTGTGCAGTAACGTTGACCGCAGTTAAGTGCCTGGTACAAAAGTTATTCAATTCGGCAGGGTTTATCAACTACTTTTTTTAAAAAACTAAACGTACGATTTAATTGAGTCGGACTGTCACGGTTCATTAGGTTCTAGTAGGTCCGCCAAAACACAGGTGTCCAATAAACCAGTTAACCCTGGGCCAAGGTTTGCCAAGTCTATAGTCGGACTAGACTTGCGGGCTAGCGACTAGACAAGACGCTACACAGCTTTTTTGGCCGGTTTGACTAAGCTAGACTAGACTAGCTGTGGGTCGAAAAAATCGTGAATAGACTAGACTAGACTAGCAAGGGCCTTGGACTCAAATGACTAGACTAGACTAGCCACAATTTTCCCCATGTTAAGGGATAGGCCACTGGTTGGGTTGGCCAGAAACTGGTCACTCCGCGATTCGTCACCTGTAAACTGGTCACCTGTAAACTGGTCACCTGCGTAAAC
>JAQFZC010008425.1:0-10189 GCA_034695205.1 Dicyrtoma fusca | reverse complement strand
GGTTGGTTGGTTGGTTGACTCATCTTCTTTCTGGTGCTTCATCCAGTGATGGATACTGTATGATGTAAGAACAATTATCAAGTGCTTCACTTTGACAGGAGCTCCAACAAAGAAGAAGAAGATGCGACCTGGACAGAACAAGGACAGGGACAGGGAGGTTGATACCTTTTGAGTATGGAGAGTGAAGTGCGCTAAAGTTCTGCACCAGTCAGCTGACTCACTATTACAGTGGTGAAGAAAGTGGTAGCTAAAAGTTGAGATTCTCTCTCTCTTGTTGACTCTGGAGAGTGGAAGTGCTTAGAGCAGTGCAGTGTACATACTTGGAGTCCCTATCAGGATCTCCATCATTCCTGTCACCGTCATTATCCTCACCATCATCATCATCATCATCATCAAGATTGCAATTACAATCGCCAGTCATTAGAATTGAGAAAGTAAAATTTTGCCACTGCTCTCTCTCTCTCTCTCCGCGTGCAACTGGCACTGATTGTGAGAAGGAGATGCGAAGATTCCAACTACACGACGAGGCAAAGTCGATGAAACGAAACGAAAGGAAAGTTGCAATTCAAGTACAATTGATATCTAGGTATATGAAGGAAATGGGAGCGCTTCTTGTTATCTTCCATTTATAACAAGGGCAGACAGCATCCCAGAGCCTATTACAAGATCCCATGGTAGTGAGAGAGACATAGCAGCCGCTATTCTGCCTAGTACATGTGCCACGAGGGGTCTAGTAAGCGAAGGTAGGTGTATTCAAAGTGTGTGTGTGTGTGTGTGAGCTGGATACTCTCCCAAGGATCCGCACAGCATGAGTCAACCTCTGCGCAAATTGCTCGGAAGCCAACTTGTCCGAAATGGACAAAAGGTATTTCTCGACGAGCTTCCGCTGGAGACTACAGTTGCTCTTTACTTTGCCGGTAATTGCTCTACTTAGTTCTCTACCATGTACCAGTAGTTAATTTTCAACTGTACATGTTTTATCCGCTCAACTTAAATCCTATGTACGTATCCCCTTCCATCCTCACTTTTTATTCCTCGAGTACTTTTAATATGGGATTCTCTTAAATTGCTGATGAAATCAATTACGAGCGCTCTCTTCACTCTCTTCACTCTTACATCTTCATTTATTTTTCCTCCGGCAGGACTCCTACGCCTTTCCCTGGCCGCCTCAGGATCGAGTCACAACCCGTATTCATATGAAGATTTTCCTTTTTTTTTGTCTTATTCAGTACAAAAAAGGAGCATTTCTTGCCATTATGCTATTATTAGTACAGTTTATTTCTTTCTCTGGAAGGGTTTCAGGACAGGAAAGTGTTTCCACAAGAGTGCAGGCCAACGCGACTCTCCACTTTTTAAAACGGCATTCTCTTGTCTTCCACTCGGCACTCTCATGGAAATACTCTCCAGTCCAGATCCCCTCTGGAAGGTTTGCATGCTTTTCAAAAAATGAGTAATGACTGCAGCGCATCCTTCTATGTATTTACTGATAATTCCGTGCATAGCCCTTAGTAAATGTATTTGCGTCAAAATGTGAGCGTTTAAATTTAGATTTGGATAGAAACGTGTATTTGTGGAGGTGACAGAGGGAAAGTGAAGGTAATCGATTTAACCTGACCGTAAGCTTCATTAGGAGCATGAAAATAATGAATTTAGAGTGTAGGGACACGACCCGGTCGGATACTCCGTGGGTGCAGATTTATGAGAGCCGAAGGGTGGTTGATGGAAGGCTTTGAAGAGATTGAAGGGTTCATTATCGAAAGTTAAGATTGAAGTGCAAAACTTTATTTTCATGGGTTTCTTGGACGATTAGAATGGAATTCGTGAAGGCTATTATAATTAAAGTTGGACATGTCATAGGACACATAATTACTCCATTCAGCTCGAGCAACACGGCATTACCTTTGCAGAACAAGGGCTCATGCTACGTGACTCTAGCTGAGAGGGCTGCAGTGTAGAAAGTGTATTTTTGGAACAAAATTACCTACAACAGTCCGGAATCTACATAATATTGATCTCCAGCCGAATTTACATGAAATAGTACTTATAAATTAATATATATAATCGAAGGCTTTATACAGAACCGTAACTGGCCTTTGATTTTTTAGTGGGAGAAAATGCAGTACTACATTCATTCAAAGCCAGAACCAGAAATGGATGCATTGAAAATATATTGTATAAACCCTCCGCTTTAACGTAGCCATTATCACCATTACTTTGTACACTTGAAAATTTCATTTTCTGTCACAGTCTCACAACACAGTAAAACATATTCCCTCCTAGAAACTACCCACCCACCTTCCTCGATCTCGAAGTTGACTTGCCAAGATTTTCCTTGAAATTTCTCCAAGTGACGGAGTCGGCCGCATTTTATTTAAAGACGTTCCTTAAAAATACTCGAGAGCACTACTGTGGTTTATTTAAATGTTTTTTTCTCTCCACTGTCTACTGTCTACTATGTATGTATGTACATTTCAGATGAATCCCGAGCGGAAGGACAAGAATTTAATTCACGTCTCGTGACATTCTACGAAGAAATGAAAAGAGCAAATCGTAAATTTGAAATTGTCTGGATACCACTTGAAGAGTCAAGCAAGCTCCTCACTTCCTCGGCGTGTAATAAATCCTTCTTTACCTTTGACGGGGATGACGCTCGAGTCAAAGAGGTTCGCTCCTCTCATTTACACACACTTTTTTTTGTCATTACTTTATTTGTTATTTATTATTTGACTCATCCTTTGACACTTTTGAGCGGCCGGATGCTCAAAGCAACTTGTTTTTTTATGTCGTGTGTGGCAGCCTTCGGCTTCCTTAAAGTGTTTCCCCCATTATATTACCTGCTATCGATTTCTTCAGTGCCGACAGGTCTGCATTCCCTAGCATTCCTCATCTGCTCCATTTTTCTGGGAACTTTTGCTCTTTTTCAATTTTCTTAGCAAAATAAATCCAGAAATTTTTTTTGGCCAAGTTCAGTTTCAGCGTATTGCAACATAATTCCATTTTCCTTCTAGACATTTACTGTATTCAATTTATGTTTATGAAAAGCAAATAATAGACTGTTGTGTAATGGGTATAAAAGAGCTTCATCTATACTGAAGTTCGAGGTCACGTGTTTAGCCTATATATATATATATATAGCCTATGTATATAGCCTGTATATGAAAAACTCTGTTACGCATCCTGGCTTTGTTATATGCAAGTCTTACAGCCGCTGCCTATGCATTTTTCAAGTGCACATCAGTCGGAATGGGAAAGTGGGGAAGAGCATATTTGAAGTCATAAATGAGTAGGAAATAGTTGTTGTTATTAGGCAAGGAGAACCATCAAAATCAAGTCAACTTGTAAATTGCATTAAAAGTTTTGAGACGGAGGTAAATATGTATGTATGTATGCACTATAGCTTGTAGTAGGGAAGGTATGTACATATATGATTTCCCTCGTTATAATTCAAAATATAGAATGGGCAAGGAAATGTTGTGTGTGTGTGTACACCTCGAGAAGTAGATGCATGGCTGATACAGTAAAAACTAATCCAACTTGTGAAAGTTTCACAAGTTTTCCAAAAACTTTCCATCTTTGTAATAAAGTTTAATAGGAAGTCGATGAGGTTATTTGCCCTGAAATTGGAAATTGAGACTCTTGTAATTGCATACAGACTTGTTTACGATGGCATGTGTGGTAGACTCGGAGAGACGAAGCCCACCTTGCCACCTACACACACACAGTCCACGTCCCTCTTCAAACAGGAGAAAGTATAAAGTATCCCTAAACTGGCCCATTGAACTGTTCATGGGTGCTCAACATACATGAGTGGATCCTCACATGAGATTACATCCTGTTTTAATTTTAAATTTGAAATCATTAGTTGGAAAACGAGTTGAACTCTCTCTATCTTTCTTTCTCTTTCTCTCTCGCTCAGCTTTGCTCAAAGGTAATAGAGGCCGGCGGGCTTTCAGGTGTATGATCGTCCCTCTCCTCTGTTCCTTCAAGTATATACATACGTAATTACAGAAATACAGAAATGGCGGACTTGAACTTTTTTTTTAGTCTTTTTAGTTTTCTCTCTCACTGGGGTTGGTCTTTTTTTTTCTTCCTGTTTCGCTCCGATTGTGCCTGAAGGGCGTTTTGGGAGCACTCGACTCAGTCCCAGGTCATCCTTCACCATCTTTCTCTCAAAGTGACAAAATCTAGACAGGGCGAGGACGACAGTGTGGAAATTTTAGTTTCTATACCCTCGAGTGAAATAATATGTATAGTCTCTCCCGGATAGCTTTTGTCCTAAACAAAAGGCTCCTGGGGTATTGGAGAGTACGTTTTAAATGAGAAAGTTCTTGCAAAGTTTTAGGCTGAATGAGATTGACACTTTTTGAAATCGGAATCGTGAACTGAGCAAATACAAATACTCCAAGCTGAAATTTATCGATATCCTTTGACAGCTGGGCTTTCTCCATACAAGCGATACTCACAGCCCTCCTTTACACGTCCTTTGAATCCCATGAATGACTGCTACTCCCAGAAATCCAGACGGAGGACGGAGGTAGGCATGTACGTAGGCATGTTGGAACTCTGCTTCCCCATTGAAGGCCGAGACACAAGACACAAGACTTTTCAGTTGGGCCTTCTTAGACTGTCCATTTCGTTGAAAGTTTAATGGAAAGAGTAAGATTTTTATGGAGCGATTTTGACGAGACTTGTGAGAGGTCTCCAGAGTTGTGGGAGGCCTGTAGATACGCCTTGTACGTACCAACCTATACATAGTCGTAGATTGTAGATTTGTATGGCGAGAAAGATGCAAGCTGGTTGTGTAATCTCAGGAATGGAAGGCCATAGAGTTTTTCAGCCCTGACTTCTCAAGAAAGTCAAAGGGAAAAACCATACCTTACGACGGAGAAGCTTACATTCACACACAGCAGGCTCCAGGGGCAAGTCAAGAGTTGAGTTGTGAAACTAGATAAACTTATACAAACTACAGACTTGTAAGTTAAATTTTAAAACAAACAAACCATCTGGGGAACTCCTTCCTGTAAACTACTCTGGCTTGTAAGTAAGGAGCAGAAAATAGACTGACTTCTCATCTCCCACGTTATTCCGGTCCTCTCCACTCTCGCCCTCTGCTCTTTCCTCCCATCCGGCATCCTCATCCAGTCCCACTCTCTCCCTTCCTTCCTTCCTCCCAACTGTGACTTATTTTTATAAAGGATCGCCCTTACCTTCAAAAGACGTTCTGCAACTATGCATATAGTTAGGAGCCTTTCAACACTGGCAAAATTTCATAAAAGTCACCTTTTCCAAAAAGTAAATCCCTTGAATTACTATCAAATTGAAATCTATTTTCTCGTATTTTTTGAAACTAGGCTGGGTACAGGTTTTATTTTATGTTTTGACACTTTCTCCGAACATTAAAGTAGTTTTTGCTCTTTTTTTTCATGGATGGCTTCAAACACATCCCAGGACGGCGGCACATTTGCAAGGCTCCTTACCAGGGAGGCCTGGAAGGCTGTGGAAATAAGGCAAAGGCATAAAGTATGCGCCCATGGAACAAACATCTCATATTGTTATGATACTCATTGGACTCTCCGTCTACACTTACATTTACTCCTTTGCTTCGTATACATTCCTTGTACGTGTATTTACTAGTAGTATGTACTCTGTCCCAAGTTGGAAGTACCTCCGACTCCACCTAAGTACGTAATAGGTGCATATAGGAACGTTAGTTAATATGAGCTGCACTCCCTTCCCCCTTCTTCCTACGGAGGCTCTCCTGCTCCGGAGAAATTTATGAAAGGAATTCATTTAAAAGATGTCTCTCTTTTATGTATCCACATAGGACGCGTAAAAGGAGGGAGAATGGTCCGTAGGATGGAAAACCCTAGGGCCAGCTACATGTAGGACTGAAACATGGGTAAAATGAAGTATGGATGTTCCAGCATACTTTTATGGCATCTTCCCATGTTTATCCATACGGTTTGTTGTGTCTTACTCATGTGACGATTTAAGACTTTTCTACTCGACTTAGCTCGGCTCTGAAGCTCTGTCTGGCCCTCTACTCTCCTATAGACTGTACACACGCGCTTCCCCGCCGCTGATAAATGAGCACTTAGTCCAGTTTCCCTTCCATCTAATTTATGTACAATTACACCCGTCCTCTCTCTCTCTCTCTGTCTCTCTCTCTCTTCTCTACCTTTTCCCTCAGATTAGATCCGATAGACAGAGCTTCCTCCTGAATCCTAAACAACAACAACTTACTTTTGTTGGACGGACTTATCGCGAGACGCTTCGTCTAATTTTTTGTCTTCTCACAGAGCAACTTTTGTCTTTTGTCCTTTCACTTTTGGAATTTTGGAATTTTGGAATTTTGAATGAAAACACTTCCGTCATCTTATCTCCTCACAGTTTTCGTAGAGTAGTTCGTGTCATTAGAGACTTCACTTGATGCTCTGTCTTATGTAGGTACGTTAGTCTGTTGCTCCGAATTCCGAATTATTAGACTCAAATGTAGGCACTAACGACATATTGTGGGCTAATCGAGCCCTTTGTAGCAGTATGCGTCTTGTTTGTATGTGGGTAAAAATGTGTAAATCCTACTTGGACACTTTTTTGGAAAAAAAGTACAAATCGTTATTTTTGACCTCTGTTTCTACCACACCGTGGTATCCGAAAAGGAACTGGCCAAAATAAATGAAAGACAGAGATAGAGAAGCTGTATGAATTAAAATATCTAATTGGAGAAAATAATATGGAGGTTATAAATGTGTTAATAAGTATGAAATTATGTACAGCATCGTGGTTCTTCTTCTGCTTAATTTGACTTTAGACTACTTGACTGCGTGTACAAATCAAACAGTTCCGTCTCAAGGTCTCGTAGATGATGATTAGTTCTATATAGACCTCAGTGTGGAGGCTCCATGGGTGGGGGGAACTTTGTGGAAAAGGGAAACGTGATTAAACTAGCTACGTCCTTCCTTCATCTTTGCAGTTGTGAGCCGCTATACCCAGTAGAGCATATAATAGTTCCTTGGGTGGAAAAAGGAACCTCTTCATTTTTTTTTTGAGACAGAATAACTTTAATGTCAAATTGAAATATTAGATTCTTTTTTCTTGACGTATTCAATCAGGGAAGGATGAGAAGCTTCAAAGTTTTAATTAAACTTGAATCAATTATGAATGGGCTTTCATTCCTAGGTACTAACATGGGTCTTAAGAACGTTTCACAAAATGTTATTTATTACATTTCCCCGTGGCAGCTTGTGTATGTAGAAGAGCACGTACGGACCAGCCATCATTCATCATCTCACTAATGATAATTATTATGGTGTAAATGAGTACAAAAGTTGAAATTGTTCAAGACATCCACACACACTTTGAAGAAGAAAGTTCATTCTAACCTAGAAGTGTATACACACTCAAGTTTTCAGCTTCATTCAGTCTCCAGGAATGTTGCATGTAATTACTTTTGATTAATTTCAATGAGTTTTATACACAGTCGGGAGAGAGAGAGAAAGAGAGAGAGAGAGAGAGGTTGAGAACACTTACGGTGCTTTCTCCAAAAGTATCTGTTGTACCCGTCCGAGGGAGTTGAAAAGAAATGCTTGAGACAAAGATTTGTGAACTGAAGATGAGCACTACTGGGAAAGTGAAAGGTGAAGAAAGGAAAGAAAGAATACATGCAAGAGGCAGGATAGGCAGGGCCTATCGTCGGTGAAGAAGCAATGTGGGGTGCCCAGTACCCGTTTGAAAGCATTATTGTGACGGAAGTCCAGTGTTCAACCTTTTACCTGTGTTTATAACAAAAAAGTGTACGTGTATAGCTTTTAGACATTTTAAGTGTATGAACACCAATTTTGATATTTTTTGAAAGCGTGCATTTTAAATTTCCTTCTTTGAAAAAGTGTAAAAATGTTAAATTGCCTTCTTTGAAAAAGTATAAAAATGTTAAATTGCCTTCTTTGAAAAAGTGTAAATGTTAAATTACCTTCTTTGAAAAAGTGTAAAAATGTTAAATTGCCTTCTTTGCAAAAGTAAAAATTTTAAATTGCCTTCTTTAAAAAAGTGTAAATGTCAAATTACCTTGTTTGAAAAAGTGTAAATGTTAAATTGCCTTCTTTGAAAAAGTGTAAATGTTAAATTGCTGTCTTTGCAAAAGTGCAAATTTTAAATTACCTTCTTTGCAAAAGTGTAAATGTTAAATTGCTGTCTTTGCAAAAGTGCAAATTTTAAATTACCTTCTTTGCAAAAGTGTAAATGTTAAATTACCTTCTTTGAAAAACCGTAAATTTTAAATTCCCTTCTTTAAAAAAGTGCAAAAATGTTACATGCCTTCTTTGAAAAAGTGTGAAAATGTTAAATTGCCTTCTTTGCAAAACCGTAAATTTTAAATTGTCTTCTTTAAAACCGTAAATTTTAAATTGCCTTCTTTAAAAAACGTAAAAACTTAATTTTCTACTTTGCAAAGGTATAAATAATCTTAGTTACAAAACGCGTAAATAACCAGAAATTTGAATGAGTTTGGCAAAGTATTAAAGTAGCATTTACAATTTCTATAAACTAACATAAAACGCAGCAGACCGTTCCAACTTGGGTCACAATGCTTCTAAATGGGAAAGAACTTACCCCAGATAGCTCCTTCACCGACAATCTGCAATATAACTTTTCTGTTCCATCAGACACAGTGCTCCACAGAGCTCCTTCGTGCAGACACAAGTTTGCCCATAACGAGTACAAAAGGAGGGGCCGTTAGTGTTCGTATCATTGACTGACGAGGTGTTTGCACTGCCTCCATCATCTTTTATACTTTATGACTTATTCAAAGCACATAATTATATGACTCGAGACTTTCTTCTTCTTCTTTTTTTTTTCTTTTTTACTTTCCTCCTGGAATTTCATTCCGCTACTGGAGGTAGGCAAAAGGAACTAGGTATACATGCAGTAGTGCAGTGGATGATATGATGACACATCCATGCGAGAGAAACTCTTGGAATAAATATTGTCTTCTGGCGACATGGAATATATTTTCTTGGAGACTGACTCCATGGGATGAGAGGAAGGAAAAACCTATTAGATTTGACATCGTCACTAAATCCGGTTGAGTTTTTTTTTTTTTTAGATCGAGTGTCAAACCAATACAATCTTGAGCATGCATGCATGAGTAGAAATCCAATGCGATGAGCTAAGTTACGTGTAAAATTTAAACTACTCGTACGCATTATGCATGTACATACTAACCCACCTACTCAATTCACAAACCGTAGACCGAGACCACACAAGCACAGGCACACAAGCACAGGCACACACACACACACAAATGTAAGGAAGACAGTAGAAAGTGGAAAGTGCTATAGAAATACATGCATACATACATAAGAGGGCTACCTACAGTAGGTATGCATTTGTGTGTTTTGTACACCTATTTGTATTTTTCTGGGTAATGATAGGTTGGAGGGGCCCTTGATGAGAGCTTATATAGGACGTGTCGAGTCTATCCTGTGGATGAACATGATTATATTAGAGAGATGATGTAGGACGACGAGAGAGCAGAATACAAGCGGAAGGAGAGAGAGAGAGAGAGGATCATGAAAGAAAAATATGAAACTGTGTAAATATTTATTCATCGAGAAAAGGGATGATGGCGGGGGTATTGCTAGTATTATCTGTCTTATGCATGAAGATATTTCGAATGACATGACAGAGCCTCTTGATTCGGTGGCTCTTCTACGTACATACGTCTCCTTCCTCCTTTATCATCATTTCTTTCTGCTCCTATCATCAGCGTCTCCTTAGCACTTCTTCATCCAACCAACCAACCAACCAGCCATCTGCACCAACACCCAGTCACCCAAATCCGATGCCGTCCTTATCCCAATCTCCCGTCAGCTACTTACTCCACACGCTCCTACATACCTATAGGTACAAATACAATCTAACTAGTAAGTAAGGTGAGGTGTGCAAGGACATAGGACAGTGAGACAGTCAAGCTAAGGAAGAATTTTGAGTTTCCACCAATTTATATTCTGTCCTCAAAAATCACACATTTTTTATGTCCACATATGTATATGTATACCTACATACATATATGTACATACCTACAAAAAGGAGGAAGTGGGACTGGCTTAACCTTTTCGAAACGGTAGTATATCTTGTTTTACATCTTTTTGAAAGTGTTAGTTTCTTGTTTTACACCTTTTTGAAAGTGTTA
>JAQFZC010008424.1:0-10190 GCA_034695205.1 Dicyrtoma fusca | reverse complement strand
TACTATTATAGGCCCGCGTACTATTCAGACTCAGGGTCCTGAGCCCCCGCGTACTATTATAGGCCCGCGTACTATTATAGGCTCGCGTACTATTACCGGAAATACGGTACTTAGCTTTAGGATCTGGAGGCGGGGGTTATGCGTTCGATTTATATACAGAGAATTGTCTGTGCATTCAAGATTCAATACAACTCGAATAACACTAATTCAAACTGCTCGTGTGATGTATTCTTGCCTTGTGGCCTAAAACTAATTGACCCTGTGGCCCAGGCCAGAAGCATGAACCACGCCTGTGGTGTAGTCCATGTGCACTTTGCACTAAACGGCTTGTACCCTACGGCATATCACAAATATTTTGCAAGGTTTTTCAACTTGCAGGAGTTACTAAATTATATTCTTTCGAAACATTGGCGTATTGGGCGGTTACTCGGATTTTGCATGAAATGGAAATGGAATGTGCTATAGTGCCTATTCCAGTGATTCATAATACGGAGGTAACCAACTTTTAATCTCATCCTCATGGGAATGATGAATTTAAAACCATTGGATGGAACACAAGAAGAGGAAATCGCTGATGCTGAGGTACTATGAATGCAATTGTGTAGACCACACGTTTACAGTATTCAAAAAGCGATGATGTTAACTTCCTTATTTGCACTAGTTCAGTTTTCAGTATTTGACTTGAGCACAAACATTTTCAAATTATTTCGAGCTTCGTACTGTATGTGTGGGTAGTTAGCGCTTCCTGTCTGTCTAAATAGTGCAGGGTTGCGTGCTGCCTGATGTCACGATTTCACTTGCTACATATTATGTAGTTGGTAGTTCAGTGCTTCAGTTTATATAAAAATGCTGAGGATTCATGGAAATGGAGGGAGACAAATCATCTAAATGTGTAATAAATACGTAATATCCTCTACAGGTCACGTAGTTCGGGATGTATGCATGGATGTACTTAGAAAAGTCTGTGTAAAAAATGTTCAGAGAAGAACTGTAATTTTTGGTAGATATTTATTTACTCAAAATATATTAACATAATAAATTTTGGAAAGGTGACTGTTATGGAGCAGCCATCGGTAATTTATAGTAATGAGGATGGACAGGTAATACATGGTACGTGTCCTCCAAATGATATTGACTATGAGTTATCAGTATGTTATTATAATAATTGTACAACTCTAGACTACACTACTCCACTTCTATTTTTGTTAACTTTCTAGTTATTTTCATGCACAATGTAACATACATGTAGGTTATTTTCAATTTTTTTTTACCTTATAACATTTAACTCGACTCTCAACTTCAACTTCAATTCAACTTTTGACAGCACACAAACCAATGATTAATTATTGAAAATGCAAATATTTTATTTATTTATCTTTAATTTATTCATTCCTCGTGTAAACTTGGCCAAAGAGTCTTCATCTACTATTTCAAAATCCATATAATTCATCATGACGAATAATTTATATGTCATCGATTTGAAGTATTTAATTCAAGTTTTTTTTCCAAATGGTTCATTCTACACCTCGGAATACTTTAGGCACGTAAAGAATCAGGCACTTCATATTATTTATTTAATTATTTCCTTTATTAAATATCAATTATTACGAAATGTATTGGCTGTTTGTATTCCTACGTTCTTAACCAAAGTTACGAATTATGTATGATTCTCAATCTTTCAAAATGTCAGTACTGTCCACCCGTCATATCCTAGTCGGAATCATGAAATAACAACAACTTTTACAAGGTATACGAAGTATAGACTGAATCTCTTCAATGTACTTTCATACCATAGAAATGAGTACCTAGTTATTTAGTCATGCCATTACTTAACAATATTATCATATGTAGAAAGGAATGGATAACAACAAAGTTTGTGTTGGAGGCATTACTTTTTTGGAAGTACTACCATATTATCGTATTAGTAGATATAGTTATATCGTGTTCAATATTACTAGATATTCTAAAGTTTTTTTTGGCAAATGTAGTGTCTTATAAAGTTCAAACTTTAAGATCGTCCAAAACAGGTGAGTAACTGCTATAATTTTTTTTCAGGGATGGCTTGAGCGTTTGAGATGATGAGTTCTGTGAGTATCCTGGGAAAGATGAGCCACTGTCACGGTCACCCGAAGCACCACTCGTAGTTGCGGAGCCTATATTTGTCTCTGGACTAAACTTCACTGTGGGCGTAGTTCTCTTGGGTGGTCTTGGACAAGTTTGAGATCCGCTCTCATATTTCTGTGATCCCACTGAACTTCCACCTCCCACACCACTGGACCCCAGCACTTGAGCTTGGCCAGTACCCGGCAGTTGTTCCTTGAGAGTGAGACTGGATCTTCGTCCGAAATTCCTATTGATATTTGTCATACGTGAGTAATCTGGTGATCCGTCATGCCTAAGACTGTCAAAACTTATATTCATCATAGCAGCTGCAATTATAGCATCTGGCATTGTCATTTCATAATTGTTCTTGAGATTTAACGATGATGAGTTAGTCCGTTGTTGCTGTTGGTGCGTTTGTTGTTTGTTATCACTCCTTTTCAACGTTGACATTCGATGAGATGAATGGATGTTACTCCCGTACACATCCCCACACTCTGAACTTCCCGAGGACGGATGGACGGCTGGCAACTCACCGCATATATTCGGCATGGGATGCTGTGGGCCAGTCAACTGAACGATCTGTCCATTCTCTTTCCGACGGATTTGGTGTTGCGAGCCGCCCATACCGGATGACCCGACTTGGGAACGGGGCGAGTCTCGTCCGTCGTTCCCGTCATTGGAGTTCCGACGCTTATCACGTTGATAATAGAATGCAGCGAAGATAAGAATATTCAGAATGAGAAGGGAGCAGCCAATAGCAATTGTCACGGACAGTGCTGTGGAGTAGAGCTGAAACCCATCTGCATCTTGAACGCCTTGTCCGTGTCCGTGTGCAACGGAGCCTGACACGGTCTCCCCGCCATGGTGCGTCATATTAACTGAAACAAAGTCAGACAGCCACAGTTTGTAATTACGCCTCTCTTGGGAGCTCAAAGTTACCACATACTGATTGCAACATGCAGGAAGTACAGGTACTTGGTTACCATGATAATTCGGATTGTGCTCCCACATCGGAGGTCCGACCAGCTGGATGGTGGGTGGGGACGGGGTCGATGAATTGTGAACAGAAGCGTCAAGAGATGAAAGGACGGCTTGACCTGCATTAGAGTTGCCGTAGCCGGAGCTGGGTGAGTTACTGAGCGCATGATGATTTCCTGAAGTGCCATAGCCATTTTTCATAAGGTCGGGAACAAGATGGAGCCAAAAGGACAGTTTATGGGCTCTGTAGTGAGTTCTCACTCGGGGTTTCATGTCTGCAATCAATCACCATCAATAAAATAGGTTAAAATCAATTCACACAATGCCTTTAGTGGTCAATAACATCCTGCCATTACATTTCAGGACATTTCTTATTCTTTCTCTTTCCCTTTGGCTCACAATTCCGCATCTAGGAGCTACTGGGCCTTTCCTTCAAGTCTTCTACCACTGCCCTCTCCTCTCGCATTAGTCGTCCGCTAGCTCCTTTCTTCGAGAGTCGTGAAAAAGCGAAAAACATTGAAACAACAAAAGGACTCGAGTTCTTCTCGTTCCCTTCAATTGAATTACAAAAGAGTTCCCAGGTTTCCCTTACCTATTGTCAGATATTTCTTGTAGAGTGGGTCGTACGGCGGCCACTCAACCAATTTTGCCTTTGATTTGTCCCCAACTAATCGATTGCTGCCACCTTGAGCGGAAGAGCCACTCTCTCCCTCCGCGTGACCCTCATTAGGGTTCCTAAATACAATACAAATACAACATTATTTATACATTTTCAAATCCCTTCCACTCACTCCCCTCACAACTTCCCACCGGACTCCACTCTCACATTCTCTATAAAGACTTTCACTTACTTTCACTCCACCATTTAATACAACATGACTCACTGACACTCACACTATACACTCACCAAACGCTTCCAAATCAGACCAATCCAAAACCATTACTTTACAATATCTACGAAAGTCTCTTTGGAGAATCTTTGTCTTCCAAACACTAAATCCATCGATCGCGTGGCTTGTGGTCACAGTCCCACAAATCTTCCCATGAAACTCTCTAAAAGTCTCCAACTATCTCTCCCCCAGCCGGCCTCCTGAGAGAAACAGTGGCAATAAAAAGCGGAAAAATGAATAGGCAGTCAGAAAACTAAAAGTAAAAACATCCGTAATAACTTACGATTAGACAAACTAAGTACATAGTCACAAAATTGAAAATAAATTGAAGAAATCAATAAAGTCTTAAAAGTAAATCCTCGACGAAAGAGAAATACGGAGATATAACCAACAAAAAAAATACCAAGAACAATGTTAGAGCGAGAAGACGAGAAAGTAAGGAGTTGTTTTGCGAATGTGGAGCGGAGGAGCAAAAAAAATAATATATATATATTTAGAACTGAGGAAAGAAAGATTAGAAAAAGGACAGATAGAAAGTCTGTCGAGAGTAGAATGAAAAAAATGACAACAATTAAGTCCAACTGAGTGAACCAAAGTTAGGAAAAATGCTAAGCTCATGCTGAGAATTTATGCAGTTTTCCATGCGCTCCAATCCCGGATAATCCAATAAATTCATATCTGGTGCAGCATGTGTCCACAAAATCCCCACGAGAGAAACAAAATATAGTTTCGTTCCATACATAGCCCCTGTATCTATCAGTCGTAGTTCAGCTCAGTTCAGTTCCGCTCAGCTCAGCTCAGTTCAACTTCCTTCAGTACTTATCTACTTGTAAAAGCATCCGAACAGTGAAAACCTCTATTTGCTGGATAACTATCTAGTGTAGTGCGGTAAAAGACAGCTTAGTCGAGGTCTGTGTATGTATGTATGAATGTGCAATGTAAAGCTTTGTGAAAGCTCATCAGTTCCATTTCCCATTTTTACTCTACGAAACCCAAAGGCTATAAGTGTAGTTGTCTAAGCTAGCATCAGTTTGTAACGGTCAAAGTTCCCTAGCTCTGGCCACGTATATAAAATGGGAGTTCCGGCTTCCGGGTCCGCCGTGTGTAGAAAGTTGTATGGAAGCTCTTTTTAGTAGAAATCAAAATTTAACTCCAGAGCATTCCGATCTTTGTTTAAGAGCTCCAACAAAAAGTCACACTGAAGTCTGATAGAAATTTCCACATTTCCATATTGCTGTTTGGCTGTACATTTCTGCTTCGGTATTTACATACATTTAAAAGCTTAGCTAATTATTCAAAAGCATCCCAAAGGCGCAGTGCTTTTAATATTCATGGGGTCATGGCCAAATTCCTAAAAGTACGACCAAGGAAGGAATCCGTTTCTTCTTCATTTGGTGCTAATGAATATTTTCGCTTTAATCATAGCTGCACTCTTAGTCAGACTTAGGAGTTGCTACGTGCGATTTCCCTACATAAATCGAATTTTCAAACTTTTCCCAAAAAGTACATGTACTTAACATGGTAGCTTAACCATTTATTTTAATGTATTGATTATTAATGCCCAAGAAACCCATATTTAAAAAATCAATGCATAACGCTGGTGTTAAACTAAGCTTTTGAGCATCGGCATTACATGCCTATACAAAATATAGACAAAACTACAAAAAGATTCGTGTACTGGGTAAAATAAGAGCTGCAGTTTCAATTTACCATGCCTCGAGAGTCAGCCAACCGGCTTTCGAGACCGGACCTGAGACCACTATAGTGAAAGAAGGACAGGACCAGAAAAGAGGTGAAAGTTTAGCTAGGAAACTTGACTGTTGAGCAAACAGTCTAAACTCAATTATACATACAAGAGAAATGTGTAAACAGCTCTGAATGAAAATAGGCGAAGCGAGATAACTACGATTTGGTGTGGGGAGTCAAGTCGACGATCCCTATGTACCGCAAAGTACCTGCAGTCTAGACTCAAAAGAAGCGTAAAGTGTAGGGAGTGGATGTCGGCGACAAAGTTTCAAGTACAAAACAACTGGAAAAAAATGTGTTACAGGATGCAGGACGTACGTGGGCAGAAGGAGATACGGATATAGGTATATAGGAGCTCCCGTATGTATGTAGAGCCTGCGAAAGAGATATTGGGACATAAGGTTAAAATTGTTGGAAACAATTTCGTTTCCCAGATTTACTTTGGCCATGGTCAAGTTTTCTTGGGATGTTCTCGACGTTGAAAGTTAGACTGAGAGAGACACAAACAAGACAAGCACAACTAGGAACTAAAGTAAGAGTAACTACCACGTATGAAGTAGCCGGGCTACACGTCCGAAAGCCCCAATGCGCTCACTCGGTTCCTACATACATGGTCATGGTCATGAGAAGGTTTTCCAGGTAGTTATCATTCTAGTTACCTTCAAAGTGCTCACCCGCTTTTAGTTCCCGCTCCAGACATTACTTGGGAATGGGAGCACGTAGACAGTACAATATATATTAATGTATGGAGAACTTAGCCTGAGAATATCGGACTGTAAAATATGAAATGGAGAAAGTGTGTAGGAGAGGGAGAGAGATGCAGTGGTGATGGTGGCGGTGAGGAAGAGCAAACAGCAGATGTAATTGCAATTACGGATATGGAGTTGGTCGTTTCTGCTGGGCGCACGGAGGTGATTGTGAATAGTAGGCGGGGGATTCGGTGGAAGTGAGGTGGGCATGGATGAGGTGCGGAGGGGAAGGTAGGTCCTGGGGAGTGTTGAACATGTTGAAATTGAAAGAAGGGTAAAGTTAAAGTAGAATGTAGATAAATATGAGGTTTTAGGATTTACCCTGTGCGTATAAAATTGGACCAGAGAAGCATTACTGTCTGCGACAGTTGGACTTCATTACGCGTGAAATTCCCACTAAAAAATCCTAATTTCGGTGTTCCATCGTTCTCTCTCTCGCCAGGTCTTGACTCAAAATGTTGTTGTTGTTGATGTTGGCTGCTGGAGCCGGAGTTGGAGGCCAGACCACTGCCATGGTCGGTTGCTCCAGCACTGCTCATTCCACTTCCTCCCGAGGATCCTGGTCCCGATCCGACTCCAGAGGATGATAACGATGATAATGATGATGACGATGGAGTAGCGTAGAAGTACAAAGGAACTCCGAATACGTAGAGGAGATCTTCCCCATGAACACAGCCCAGACGCTGAAACATTACCATACACAAGCAAAACACCATTTTAGAATTTCACAGACTTACTGAGCATTTTCACAGCAAATTTTATGATTATTGTTGAATCTTATGATAACACTCACTCTCACTTGTCTTGTTTCACTTGTTTCCTTCCAATCCCTCAATTACAACTACCTAAAACAACCTCCAGCCCACGAATACTCCAACTACACGGGCATCAGCCCACTACCAGCTCCCCCCTCAGCTAACATCTCTCCCAATTCTATCCGTCGCTTCCGCTTCTTCCTCTAAAATCTACATTGCAAATATTCTCCCAGACTAGCTTACCTACTCCCATTACTAGGCTACATACAAAATTCATATTCTTTCTATCTAGTTTCTCTCTTCCCATGGCACTCCACAGTCAAGTCCAAAGAATCTACAATCTCAGAATCTTCCCTTTACATCCACAATTCCAAAACCCAGGGAGATCTCTGAATTCCTACAATACGGATTTACCAAGCTGCCAAGCTACCAGGTAGTTACGTACATTTGATAAATTCCATTTGTTTTATTTCTATTTGCATATTGTTTCGTATATCTAGTTACCCACCTACATGGGCTTTCATCCCATCGTGGTCCCGAATAGTTCCCGAATAAAGTAGGGAGGTGGGTAGGTATAGATACGTAACCACCAGCAACCAACCTCAACCTACCTACGTAGGATGTGATACTGCTGCGAACAAGCTATGATCATCATCACTACCACCCGTTGAAAATTTCCCTTAAAAAATATCTTAAAAGGGCAGAGGACGGAGGGAATAACAGACATTACTTCCGCGGTCTCGAGTTCTCCAGTCACAGGTTGACACAATGGTGGGAAGAGGTATTCAAATTAAATGCCTTCAGAATTAGTAAGAAACAACCGCTAAACCGCCACGGTCTCACAAGTGTGGTTTTCATTCTCATTTTCAGCTGTTCCATTTCTAATTTATCCTTTTTACACTCTGCATTCTTTCCCGGGCTCCTGCACTTGACGTCAGCGTCAACGCCAACTTGGACCCAGCCAGGGCCAGTACACTCAGGTCGGGTATTACCGTGTTATGTCATGGGGAAAGTAAGTAGGATTCTAGGAAAGGATGCTGAACTAGATACCCGAGTCAGAATCGGAACCCATTTTTAAAAATACTAGGACATTGTCAGTTTTTTTGGGTGCTTGGCAGACTCGTACACGAGTTGACAAGTACCACGTACCGTACGTAGGTATTTACTCAGGCATTAGTACATATGTGTTATGTTATGCATATGTTATACATATATCAGGGACCGTTCAACCAGCAATTATTTTGACTTGCCGAGATAGAAATTTGTTGTTTTACTCTTTGCGCTGTCACAATGTCATCTGGATTTCCCCATTGCTGACAGTTAGCAGAGCTAATTTAATATTCCAGGGCTTGAGTCCCAGCAAATCATACAGAGTCGTTCTGTTTCATGGAAATGGTGAATGTAGCGAAGCGAGATAGAAATAAAACGTTGAGTTAATTTGCTCATCAAACGGAAATAAATTTCAAGCAAACAAGCTTTATTCATACATAGCTTACAAATTCCATGTAAGTCTATATCTGTTTGTGTAATGGGCACATTGCGCATTGGGCTATGTAGTTGCAAGAGCATGTTCAGTCGTTATACGGATTATTGGATTTCTTCATAACATTAATCAATGAGCTATACAATATTATATAGCAATCAAAGGCCTGTGACGGCCGTTCGTACTGAAAATGGGATCTACAGACAGAGAGGCAGATCTAAATTCTAAAAACGAATTTGAACAATGCAAACTACCTCGGTTCGACATTGGATATTTAGCATCCTGCCAATACTAACCATTTGGGTCATATTCATAATGTACTTGGCGCAGTCAAACCTCCGCGTAGATTACGTTAAAAGTCTCTTAAGAGTGGGCAGATCAGAAGGGTGAGTGTAGAATTGAATGCACTAATGCACAGACTGCCATTGGCCAGAAGTACATCGTGTCTACATAATATACCATGTCAGGTTTGCATGTGGAATTAGAATAATTATTACAAATCCAGTCGTTTCTGCACTCCATCCTACATACTACGTATGTATGTACGTAGTTGTTCGTATTTTTACTGGAAGAATTGCAAATCTTATAGAAGAACTACGGGTCTACATACATAATATGTACATGCATTGTAGAACGTGTGTAGGTTGGAAGGCACGTAAGATATGCCTGTTACGATTATTACGCTCGTACTCCCTATATTTCTCTAATACAAAAGGAAAATGAGCCTTTCGGGTATAATCTTTTTCCTCCTCCTTCTAGTCTGGATCTATTAGGTATTTTTATGTGAGTCTCATACGGTCGTGTAAGTAATTGACATAAAAATGTGAATTTAAAGTGGAGAGGTTTGGTGAGGGTAAGGAACCTAGAGCTAAGGTTAACATCTCCTCTGATTCCTCGTCATTGGAAGAGGAAGGAAGTGGGAGGGGGGAATAAAGGAAAATGAAAATGGGCAAGGATGGAAAAGTTGAAATTGAAATGGATCAAAATGAGAGGAAAAAGGAATTAAAGGATAGAAAGAATGTAAATGGGAAGTAAAGAAGCTCCAGCCATACATAGGTCTGATGAATAGAGGGCTCTTCTAAAATAATTGCACTCCTACACATTCTTTTTTTTTCTTCATTCACTATATGACTATCCGACTTTCTAACAAACGACAAAAAGAAAAGGAAAAACAAAACGAGGGTATTGCAAAAATACAAAAATAAACACAAAAATATGCACAAGACTGGATGGAGCTTCATGAATGTTTCTCTTTTATTCTTTATTCTCATGCTCAGCCATTCCATGCCTCCATCGCATCGGTTGGCAAGATTATGTTTGTGCACATATTTATATTATCTCTCTTCTAGGTATAAGTACTCTTTACTAAGCAAAAGACTGCCGGACTCCTAGTGCAAGCCAATCCAAAGCACAAAACAGGCGAGATCACATTAAAGCATTGGAGCCGGCTCTTATTACAACAAAACAAATACTGAACATATTTATT
>JAQFZC010008423.1:0-10190 GCA_034695205.1 Dicyrtoma fusca | reverse complement strand
GAAAAATGTTATTTACTAGTTTTGACTGTTTCGAAAAATGTTATTTACTATTTTTGACTGTTTTGAAAAATGTTATTCACTAGTTTTTACTGTTTTGAAAAATGTTATTTACTAGTTTTGACTGTTTCGAAAAATGTTATTTACTAGTTTTGAACGTTTTGAAAAAGGTAATTTCTAGAGAAAGCACTTTTGTAAAGCACTCTTTGCATGATTTCCCAGTTGTGAATAGGTTAAGAAATACTGGTTTTAGTGGTAATTGCACTACACTGCCACCGTAAAAGGCTATCATGCAGTTATACCAAGTATGACGTATAGTTTCGCCTGTATTTATTTACGTACAAGCATTGTGCACGTACCATTTGTTTTGGCATTCACTAATTCTTGTGTTTTGTAGCCTCAATGCGTAAGCATGGTAGCCAGGTAACTATAGCAACGTATGTATGTACCTAAATCTAGTGGCACCTGCCACGCAATGCCGTCCCATGCCATACCTTAGCACAGGAAATCACAGCCACAGTCACAATCACAGTACGTAGTACTGCGTACTGCATTGGACGTATTGAAAGGCAATCTACACACAACGGTACATGGCAACCCTTTACACGAAGCGAAATTGCACGGTCAGCAGCAGCAGCAGCAGCAACCTCAAAGATCCGCAGCTACAGATACAATTCCACTCACTAGTCACATAATTTTGTTATTATGCACCCCAGACTGAATGGTGAATTGGAAGTTAACCTATTCGGAACTGGCAAACTATGAAGATTGTGATTTGTTTAATACGTTTTGTAGCTTTCAAAAAAGCTAAACACTAGAAATATCATTTTCAAAACGATCAATATACATATTAGAATATTTCATATTTTCGAAATAGTGTAAAACTAGAAATTAACACTTTCGAAAAGATCAAAACTAAAATGCCAGATTTTCAAAAAGTGCAAAAACTAAAAATTAACGTTTTTAGAAAGATAAAAGAAAATAGAGTTCAAGATTTTTAAAAGAGTAAAAGAGTAAAAGAGCATTTTTAAAATGATTAAAAAACTATAAATTCAAGATTTTTAAAAGAGTGTACAAGTAGAAACTAACCCTTTCAAAAAGATCAAAACTAGAACGCAAGATTTTCAAAGAGTGCAAAAACTAAAAATTAACATTTTTAAAAACATGGAAAAACTAGAAATTCAAGATTTTTAAAAGAGTGTAAAATTAAAAATTAACATTTTTAAAAAGATAGAAAAACTAGAAATTCAAGATTTTTGAAAGAGTGTGTAAGTAGAAATTAACATTTTGAAAAAGAACAAAACTAGAATTCAACATTTTAAAAATGATCAAAACTACAAAATAACACTTTCAAAAACGGCACAAACTAGAAATTACTATTTTGAGAAAGGGGGAAAAACTAATATATATTGCCGTTTCGAAAAGGTTAATAGGAAATACAAAAAAAATTATACAAATACATATAAAGCATTATTGGCAAAGTACATACATAGAGTCTACACTTTATTTTTCCGTGGTTTGTTCTTTTTTTTGTCACTGGGGATTTTTTTTTGTGCCGTTGCCGTTGAAGGCGAAGGGCTGCACAGCACGACGCCACGCACAACTTTAAGTGCAGACTTTTGCTTTGACTTTCAAGTGTTTATTTTAAAGTAAAGCGTGCTTTTCTATGACCATGCCTAATTATAATTACACGCTCTGTAGTGGTCGAGCCATTTACCTGCCACTACTTACAGGCGGTAAAAATTGGCATTGTAGATACACATACCTGTGTAAAATCATACCAATCTTTATTTAAATTAATCAAAGCCAATTTTTAATGCAATTTTATCATTTGAGCACACGTCCCTTCCTGGCACCTAACAAATCAAATTCACTCATAGACACACTTTTAAGTAATTACTTAGGATAGTGCAGTACAGTGCCAGGTATTATTAGCCATTTTACTCACCCTAGGTTCTGGCCCCATAATTGTTTTTTTATGTGTGTGTCTCTGATTAATTTAGTAGGTATTTGCTATTTACAATTTTTTTTATTATTTTTAATGATTTAATGGGAAAGATAATGGGAATTACATAGTTGGGTAATTACTTAAGTATTGCCTTGCTGGAGGTCGAAATTGGTACTACAGGTGACAGTTCGCTTTGGAATTAAAAAGGAGCTCCCTTAGATTGGATTAGTATATAAAGGAAAGGCAAACTTAGGTTTTTCATCAGTTGACTCGTGCTCAGTTTACTTACACAGTAAAATCCTACTTTTTTTTATAAATTTTCCTTTACGGACACCAATCTACACCAAGCTATAAAATGGCAAAATTTGTGGTAAGAAATTTCATAAAAAATGTGGATCGCATTTTGAATTTTTGCATTTTGGCGGTTTTTTAAAATTTTGCATTTCCCCAGATTTTCGTTGCTCTCTTTGCTCTGGCCGTGGTTGCCTTGGCTGCGGAAGAGAAGAAGGAAGAAAAGACTGAGCAATTGGACACGGCCAGCTCTTACGGTTTGGGCTACGGTTTGGGTGGACTCGGCTATGGAGGCTATGGCGGCTATGGTGGCTACGGATTGGGCTACGGTCGTGGTTACGGATACGGTCTTGGACTCGGCTATGGACGTTTCGGCGGCGGCTATGGCGGCTATGGTTTGGGCGGTCTTGGCTATGGCGGCTATGGCTTGGGACGTTTGGGCTATGGTGGATTCGGATACTATGGTTAAAGCGCGAAAAACAAACTAAATATTTTTTAAAAAAACTTACAATTTATTTTTTATACATATTAACAAACAAAACAAGGGCTTTCTGAGCCTGTACCTGGAAATACTCATTTCGTAATATTTCTTAAAATTCAAAATTGATTCAAAAGCGTAAACTCGTATGTACAACTATAGGGGAAATCGATCGTTTATCAAGTATTTAATTGGTTGTAAATGTATACCCACTAATCATTGATGGGAAGTAACTTTTGATACGGAAATTACAAATCTGAAATAAATTGATACTATTTTTTATACTACAACTAATATGCTATTAAATTAACTATGTTCATAAGCACATAAAGCAAGCAGTATAAAAAACAAACTTTCATTGCATAATATGAACAAATTAAATCACCACAAATTTCTACAGTTAAACTGTTGTTGGCTAATATTTTTAATCCTAAAAAAAAATAATTTTTACTGTAGACTACTTTTTTCCACATTAAGACACATCTAATAACCTGAGAAAGCTTAACGCATGTAATTGCACTAAACGTGTGTACAGAAAGCAGTGTAAAAAAATACGAGGCGCCATTCAGTTAACAAATGGCTGGTTGAGTATGGGAATTTGTTTCACTCAGGAAACAGCAATAATCATAATAAAATAATTAAATTACTTTGCAAGTTAATAGCTTACAATAATGTCAGTAATAAAAGATTTTCTATGCTATACATAATTGTATGGGGCCTTGTAAGGTTGTGCAAACGATTTGTCTCTTGGGCTTAAGCTTGTTTTGATGTCAATAATTTGCAATTTTTAAATGGAAATTTCGCAATTTTCTTTACCCACCGGCCACCGTGTAAAAACTGGGAAAAATTCCAAGTCTCAGTTTCTACACTATTTTAATTGGCTTCCCATTTTCCACCCTTGACTACTAGTCAGTTCAAGGCGGATCTGGAGGTAAAATTTATGAAGATCAGTAGTAGCTTCGGACGAGCTTGACGAGGAGTTTAACTTAACTGGAAAGAATACATGTTTTTAAATTGTAAATTTTGTTAAAAAATTTTGATAAAATGGCACAAAAAATTGTGAACGGCGTTGAATTTGGCCATTCCGTGTGTAGGAACGATAGCAAGGAGGAATCATTCCTGGAGCCAATCAATCTTTTGCAATCCCTAACGTCCAGTAATAATCCGAAATTTTTTGAATTTGAACAGCAATTGACCGCAGTTTCTATACAAGCCTTTACGACCGAGTATTTTACAAGTACTGTGGTTATTTCAGCGATTTATATTTTCGTGATCTTTGGCGGGAAATATTTTATGGGAAGTAGAGAGAGATTTGAATTAAGGGGCCTCTTGGCACTGTGGAGCTTCGGTTTGGCGGCTTTTTCAATTTTTGGGACTTTTAAGCTGTTGCCTGAGCTTTTGGAGGTGCTGAGCTTGCCTAATGGATTTTACGAGTCTGTATGTACTTCTAGGTAAGGTTATAGAAGTAAAACATTTTATTTATTCGAAACATTTTTTTTATTTTTTTAAAAAACTACTTAGCTATTTATATTTTTGTTTCAGCTTTAAACAAAACAATGAAGTAAGCTTCTGGTTACTTTTATTTATTCTGTCGAAAGTCATTGAGCTGGGGGATACCGTCTTCATTGTACTGCGAAAGCAGCCCCTAATCTTCCTTCACTGGTACCATCACGTGACCGTCCTCTTGTTCTCCTTCCAGTGCGGTACGGAGCTTGCTGCCCCATCACGCTGGTATGCAACCGTCAATTTTATCGTCCATTCTTTCATGTACAGTTACTATGGATTTAAAACCCTCAAGTTTCACATTCCCAAGCCGATCGCCATCGCCATAACAAGCGGCCAGGTAACTCACTTTTAACCTTTTCAAACAGCAATATACAGTGAACTCGCGACATAGTGGACCTCACGGGACCACGAATATAAGTACACTATGTAGAAGGTTTACCATGTAAAAGGTTTATTTTAAAGCATAGAGGTTTGGCCGGGACAGCATTTTCAGTACACTTTGTAGAAGTATCCACTATAAGGAGGTACACTATGTCGCGATTCCACTGTACCTGGTTTTACACATTTACACCTTTTGGAAAATATCCGTTTCTAGTTTTGACCTTTCTGAAAAGTGTTGATTTCTAGTTGAGCTCCTTTTTGAAAGTGTGGATTTTTTGTTTTGACCTTTTTGAAAAATTTGATTTCCAGTTTTGGTCTTTTTGAAAGAACTTATTTCTGGTTTAGCACCTCTTTGAAAGTGTTGGTTTCTAGTTTAGCACCTTTTTGAAACTGCTTATTTCTGGTTTAGCAACTTTTTGAAACTGTTAATTTCTGAGTTTACACCTTTTTTAAAGTGTTGGTTTCTAGTTTACCACCTTTTTGAAATTGTTGATTTCTTGTTTTGACCTTTTTGAAAGTGTTGATTTCTAGTTTTGGCATTTTTGAAAGCGCTTATTTCTGGCTTAGTACCTTTTTGAAAGTGTTGGTTTCTAGTTTACCACCTTTTTGAAAGTGTTGATTTCTTGTTTTGACCTTTTTGAAAGTGTTGGTTTCTAGAGTAGTACCATTTTGAAAGTACTTATTTCTAGTTTTGACCTTTTTGAAAGGGATTATTTTTAGTTTAGCAACTTGTGGAAAGTGTTAATTTCTAGTTTGACCCCTTTTTAAAAGTGTGTATTGCTAATTTGACACATTTTCGAAAATTTTAATTTTAACTTTTAATCAAATTCATGGTTTAAGAGTTGCGAATACGTTAATAAGCAAAATGACAAAAACAAATTTAATTCCCACGGAGATTTTTGCAATTTATTACTATTTTATAGATCCTACAAATGGTGGTCGCCATTACAGTGATACTGTACGCACTGCACTTCAAGTTGAATGGGGCCCCTTGTGATGTGTCACATCTTCATCTCAACGCTGGGCTCCTAATGTACACTTCTTATTTTATTTTGTTTGCTCGTTTCTTCTACAAGGCCTACCTGTCCAAGTCTTCCAGTCGAAAATTTAAAGGAATGGGAAGTGTTAAAAAAGAAAATTAAAAAATTGTGTTACGAATGTAAAAATCTATTGAAAATAAAATAAACTTTTTTTTAAATAATATAATTAAAAAAGCAGCAAATAAGCAAATAATTTTTGGACAGAGCTCTAAAGTAAAAACAGTAGCATTTTTCTCCTTCTCTCTGTCAGTGTGTTCTCTGCCCTATCTTTATTTTTATCATTGGGATTTAAACCTGATTCGTGTGACGTAATCTGACCGGCTGGATCTATAATAAGGAAATCTTTTATTATTTAAGTAGATAGTGAAATAATTAATCTTCAGTTAACAATTTCAACAGAGTAAAACAAGGAAAATAGTATATAAAAATTACTACTACGCACCGGAGGATGCTTATTCTAGCTGCTGAAGGAACTCCTGAAAGTTACTCCTTGGGGGCGGGGGAGGGGTCAATAAATCTTGTTTAGACCTTTCTAAAAGTGTAAATGTATAGCGTTACATCTTTTTGAACGCGCTATTTCATTATTTTGCAATTTTTTGAAAGTACTAATTTCTTGTTTTGACTATTCTGGAAGAGTAAATTTATAGCTTTACATCTTCTTGAAAGCGTTAATTTCTTTTTTTAACCTTTCTGAAAGTGTAAATGTATAGCGTTACATCTTTTTGAACTCGCTATTTTCTTGTTTTACAACTTTTTGAAAGTTTTATTATTCTGTTTTGACCTTTTTGAAAGCGTTAGGTTCTTGTTTTACATCTTTTTGAAAGCGTTAATTTCTTGTTTTACATCTTTTTGAAAGCGTTAACTTCTTGTTTTACATCTTTTTGAAAGCGTTAATTCTTGTTTTACATCTTTTTGAAAGCGTTAATTCTTGTTTTACATCTTTTTGAAAGCGTTAATTCTTGTTTGACACCTTTTTGAAAGCGTTTATTTAGGGCATCACATATTTTTGAAAGTGCTAATTTCTTGTTTTACATCTTTTTAAAAGTGTTACTATTCTGTTTTCGCCTTTTTGAAAGCGTCAATACCTTGTTTTGACCGTTGTTTTGAATGTGTACAGTTTTAGCTTTACATCTTTTTGACAGCGCTATCTTCTTGTTTTACAGCTTTTTGAAAGTGTTATTGTTCTGTTTTGACCTTTTTGAAAGCTTTAATTTCTTGTTTTACATCTTTTGGAAAGCGGTAAGTTCTAGCTTTACATCGTGTTGAATGCGCTATTTGTTTTTCTTTACAACTTTTTGACAGTGTTAATATTCTGTTTTGACCTTTTTGAAAGCGATATTTTTTTGCTTTACATCTTTTTGAAAATGTTAGTAACTTGTTTTTACCTTTTCGAAAGTGATTATTTTTAGTTTTAACCTTTTTTGGAAGTTTGAGTTGCAGGGTTTGAATTCTTTTGAAAAATTCGATTTCTAGAAAAAAGTACTTTTGTAAGGCATTCTTTCCATGGTTTCCCAGTTGCGAATAGGTTAATGCAAATTTTGAACAATTATTTTTATTTATTATTCAGAGCTCATTGTAATACTCTGCTTTTGGAATGTTTTCAGCTTTAGACGAAGCAAAGTGGCTAAAAGGCTAATGAACACTTCATATTTTATTTTATTTGCCCATTTTTTCTACAATGCATACCTGTCCAAGTCGACGAGTACAAAGAATATGGGAATGGCTAGTGTTAAAAAAGAAAATTGAAAACTCTGCTATGGAGACGAAAGGAAAATTGGATTGTGGTATTTTGCATACATATATTTATAGTAATATTATGCTGTACTTTGTAGACACACGTTTTCTCATTGTAAAGCAGTATGTATATTTGTGTTAACACTTGAATAAAGATTATTCAACTCATCTTCTCATCTCACTAATGAACAAGTTCACAATTTGCTCAAATTAATCTCCTAAGTGAGGACCCACAAATCACTAAGCCCAAGCTATTACACTGATTATTTTCAATACGTAATGCCCGCACTAAAGTCGCATGTAGTTTTACTTTTTCAAACCGCCCTTTTAATTCAATTTTTTAAATCTTACTAGTGAATTGGTCCACTCATTTTTCCTTCGAAAAGACTCTAAGAAAGTTTTGTTTTTAAAAAATGGTCCAACCAAGACTTCTTTTAACCAGACTTTTACTATTTGTAACACTGCTCCTTCTGGGCCTTGTAGTAGTGTATGTTGGCAAAGCAAAAGTGTGGTGGCCAAAATCAGGTCGACCAGAAATAGAAATTACCTGGGAGAGAGAAGATGCCTGTTCACAGTTCCCGGAACAAATTGGTAACGAATTAACTGCTGATTGCAATAATGATTGTTTAACTTTGAAATAATCGAATTTATGTTCCTAATATTAGAAATCGAACAGCTGCAAAAATACGCCCCGGACGACCTAGAAATAATAAATTACATTCGCTGCCACCATCTTTTCCCGCCTTCGAAGGAGCCTTACCCATCCTCGATCAAGTTTACTAAACCATCCGAGTTTGCTAGGGACTTGGAAAGGATTTTTAAATACAAAGTACATTATTAAAACGATTCAAATTGTTATAAATACGAGGCATCGCTTAACCTTTTAGAAGCAGCAATATATCTATGCTTTACACCTTTTTGAAACGATTTATAGTTTAAGACCTTTTGAAAGTGTCAATTTCCAGTTTTAGCTTTTCTGAAAGTGTCAATTTCTAGTTTTGCACCTTTTTGAAAGTGTCAATCACTAGTTTTAATCTTTCTGAAAGTGTCAATTTCTAGTTTTGCTCCTTTTTGAAAGTGTCCATTTCTAGTTTTAATCTTTCTGAAAGTGTCAATTTCTAGTTTTGCACCTTTTTGAAAGTGTTAATTTCTAGTTTTGATCTTTCTGAGTGTTATTTTCTTGTTTTGACCTTTTTGAAAGTTGCAATTTCTAGTTTTGCACCTTTTTGAAAACGATAATTTCTAGTTTAACACCTTTTTGAAAGTGTTAGTTTCTAGTTTTGATCTTTCTGAAAGTTTTTTTTCTAGTTTTGTACCTTTTTGAAAATGTTAACTTCTTGCTTTACATCTTTTTGAAAGCTTTAATATCTAGTTTTGACCTTTTTGAAAGTTTCAGTTACTGGATTTGAAAGCTTTTGAATTTAATTTCTAGAAAAAATACTTTTGTGAAGGTTTCTTTCCATTATTTCCCAATTGCGAATAGGTTAAGGATAGTTAAAAATACTTTATTGTGAATTACAGAATGGAGGATTTTTTATCGAATGTGGTGCCAATGATGGGTATTACCTTTCAAATACGTTCGCTCTGGAGCATGATAAGAAATGGACTGGCCTTTTAGTGGAAGCAAATCCAAAATTAAAACACAGACTTTTGCACAAACACCGTAAGGCTTGGTTTGCTGACGTGTGCTTGTCGCCCAACAATGCGGTATCTGAGGTAATACAAAATTTTGTGGACTGGCGCCAAAATTTGTATTGTATTTTTTTAAATTTTTATAATTTTTTTTTATGGTTGCTAGATGAAGTTTTTAGTAAGTGACGGCATTCGCTACCAGTGGGAAACGGGGATTGGGAAAATAGATATGCCGGACGACGTCGACACTGTGTTAAAAGCAAATACGGATAAATACAATTTCAAATCTCACGGGACTGTTCGATGCTTCCCGCTCTTGAGCCTTCTACAAGCCATTGGCGTGTCCCACGTGGATTACTTTAGTTTGGACGTGCAGGGGGTGGAGCTAAAGATTTTGAAAACGCTCCCTTTTGACGACAGACTTTGCATCGACGTAAAGCTCATAAAGTAACGACGTTTTGTAAAACTACATTATTTATAACGAAAATTAAAACGGATTTATTTCTGTCTTAACAGGTAATTGATGCAGAGTACTTGCTTGTGCCAGAAAACAAGACAGCTATGCGGAATTTTATGGAATCCAAAGGCTACACTACACTGCATGAGAGGGAGGAAACTTTTACGTTTATGAGGAAAGCAATTGAGCAGTAATACGTGTGAACATGTGTTTTTTAATGATGTGTTGTGTTACTTATACTAACAGATTATGTTGTTTGTCTAAAAAGTATTAACGAATTAAAGAAAATGACGAAGATATTTTTGAAATCGCTTAACCTGCCTAGAATTCGGAAGTGGTGAACTATGAAAAGAATACGTTACAAAAGTGTTTAATTCCTTTTCACTTTTTCAAAACGGTCAAAACTAGTAAATAACACTTTTTCAAAAGGATCCAAACTAGTAAAGAACACTTTTTCAAAACGATCAAAACTATTAAATAACACTTTTTCAAAACGGTCAAAACTAGTAAATATCACTTTTTCAAAATGGTCAAAACTAGTAAATGTCACTTTTTCAAAATGGTCAAAGCCAATAAATATCACTTTTTCAAAATGGTCAAAACTATAGTAAATGTCACTTTTTCAAAATGGTCAAAACAAGTAAATAACCCTTTTTCAAAACGGTCAAAACTAGTAAATAACACTTTTTCAAAACAGTCAAAACTAGTAAATAACACTTTTTCAAA
>JAQFZC010008422.1:0-10191 GCA_034695205.1 Dicyrtoma fusca | reverse complement strand
ACAATAGTATGTGTGAGCTAAAATACAAAATAGCTCTTTTACAGTGGAAATGAAAAACATTCAGCACATACGAAAAGACGTTCAAATTATTGTCTGTTTTTTTCCGACCAGCCCGCAACCGATCGAACCTTGACGCCAAAGTCCAAAGTGGTGTCCGAAGTTATGCTATGCTGCCTTTAATTTTCGGTTATTTTTCCCTGAATTATTTCTGTACAAACGTATCGATTCCAGAATCAATACTATTAGTGGCGATACGATTATGTATATATGTTTAACCTTAAACTCTATGCGCAGAGTGTGTGTAGCATTTAATATTGACATGTATTGAAGTACAGTCGATAGGCATTCTGAACACGCCAAACCTGATGACACTTACACCTAGGAAACGATAGGAATGATTACGCTTTGTTTTTACATCGTATCGATCAGGGAGCCTTTAAACCATTTACATACGTGTATCAACTGTAGCAAATTTTGCTATATATTTCTATCGTCAAATAAAATACTAATGGATACAAACGATTAAGTAAGTACCTAGTCTAAAGATATGTAATTTAGGACTTGTACGTATGTACGTATAATCATATTCAAAATTCAGTTGAATGATGCCTCCTTATTCAGATGAGTCGTATTGCATGCAAAACGTTAATGTTAAAATAAATTCATTTCGTGGGCAAAGTCTACCAACCAAGTGTCAACTCATTCGTGGGGTTGGAAGTCTTGGAAGATGTTAGACACGACACAAGATACATATTTGTAAGGGGAAGGTGCTTGTCATACAGTCGTCATGTATCATCTTAAATCTTGTCGAGGAAAATTTTTTGGCCTTTCTGCGTCTCACAATCAGTAGGGAGGGAACTGTCACGGAAGGGTGTTATACCTGCAAGTGTGCCTAGAAATATAGAGGCCCATAGGCTTCATGAATACCGTGAGAAGGAGTGTACAACGTTGGAATCATACCATCGTACCTACTTCGGTCCTCTGTGAAACTGCTAACGACGGAAGCTGGCATAAATGAATTCAAATTGAGAACAAAGAATGTAAAATTATTCAAATTTCATGTCAATAATATCGATGTCGACATTGAAATCAGTATAGGTATATGTATGTATGTAGGTACTTACACTTGGAGTGCAGGGCAAATAAAAAATAGAAGAGAATCCTCCTGGAATGCCGAGCTTTTGAGAATGTGATTGCATATTAAATGTAAGTGCCTACCTACATATTTGATAGTCGACATAAAATATTCAAAATCTAAAAAGTGAGCGTTTCTCCCTCCTTTCTGCATGGCATGTAAATGTTGTTGTTATTGTTTAGTCAAAGTTTTCAATTGCCTGGTTGGTTTAGTTTTTGACTTGACTTGGTTTTCCAGTTTTACGTAAAGGAATTGGAATTGTATTGCCGTCAGTCAGACTGCAGAAGATGAGATGAACACTTTGACTCTTCCTGTGAAGATTAGATAATAAAAATTCCCTTTTTATTCAACATTTTTCCAAAGGAACAAAAACTAGCTCAAAGTTTCACATTTCATAAACTAGCCGAGAAAGAATATTATTTTATCATTTTAAAATGCAGAGGAGCCGCAATAGAAGACAGTCAAGACAGAACAACTTACACCTAAATCTAAACGTGTACCGTATACGTAAGCGTTATTATTATTAAACCTTTTGGCAAGAATTTTATGTACACAAACAACTAGAGGCAGATAGATACAAGGAGCACGCCATATACTTACACGTAGGTTACTTCAAATCATTCCATCTGGATCGAAAGTGGAGTTAGTACTATACATAACTGTATACGTAATAGATATAACAGATCTATATATATATATATGTTGTGTATAGCCGCTCCTACAGAGCCTTAGAGCCTCTGTGGCTATTGCAAATGTTGTTACTGCGTCTTTGGAGGACTTTCCCCCAGGCTATCTCCGCTCTATATTATATTACCTTACTACCAATGCAATGTTCTATATGTTATTGTTAGTTCAGCAGCTCCGAGAGATGCAGCTTCCATATAATTCTCATCTCTTGCAGAAGCATATTTGATATTTTCAGCAAGATATTTCCCTCCGACTCTTTTCAAGTAGTTTGCAGTTTGCAGTCAAAGAATTCCGTATATGTGTCCTTTTTACAGATTTTTATATGCAGTATTTTGTATCTCTGCTATTCAGAAATTTAATAAGGCACAATAAAAAAAATTGATTACCATGAATTTCATTTTTTCTGGCTTCTGCTAGAACTATAGCTCTGCTCAAGAGCACGTAGGTATTTACATCAATATACTACAGTTATTTCATAACTTGAAATGGTACTGTCAATTCGGTGTAGAAAAATTGAAATATTAAATCTGCTCGGCTATGATTACAAATTAGATTTCACCAAGTGCACACGTGGGGATGAAATGAATTCCCGTATTTGTTTTGCACACCCTGCTTTTTTGTGAGCATCCACGATCTACCTACATTTTATGTAAACGTAACTAGGTAGTAGGTACTTTTGGAAAGCTGCTATTGAAAACATTTTGAAACCTATTTTTATTCCTTTGGTTTCCTTTAAACTGAAATAAATAAATAAGTATATAGGTACAATGATTACAAATTGGATTGAAAATTACACTTTCAAAAGAGACGCTTTGGGAAAGTGTGGTACTTTTTGTCTTTTTTTCCATAAAAATTTACAACTTGATTTTATTTACAAGGTAGCAACGATTAAACTTGCGTATTCGTCTTAACTAGATTGTGACTGTCCTTTCTTATAATAGTATAATGCATTCATGCGTCTGCAGTAAAAAAAAACACAAAAAAAAAGAGACGGCGGAGAATACCTTTGATCAATGTAGTAATAATTAGCAAAAGTGAGTAGAAGGAAACACTCTTAAAAAATCACCCACTGCAACGGCGCGGCGGTGACGGCAATCATGATCATCAAACTGTGGAATCAAAGAGTAGAATGCGAGATAAAAATGTCATCAATATCAGTTGTCAATGTTGATTGCTCTGTACAGTTAGTTTCCCTTGAATTGTAATCCACAATCTACCTGTTTTACGACGAAATCGAGTCGGTGCATCTAAAAGCTGTCCATATAGTGCCGTCAAGTCATTACAAGGTAATTATGTATATTAGAAGGAGTGACAGCATGTGACAGTGTACAGTCTTAACTGATTTCAGGATGCTCACATCTTTTCCTCTGATTCTTAAGGTTATAGGAGTTTGGAGACTCATTATTTAATGATCCACAAGAGATTTATTTATTTTTACCAACTTTTTTCTCATGCTCAAACTCAGCTGTTTGGCAGTTTCACATTTTCGAAATTGGATGGACAAGGTATATGTACATACACTCGTCGACCATATGGCGGGCCATTGGATGTGATTTTGATTGGATTTTTTTGAGACGCATATTTGTACAGGCATTGACATTTTATTTGTGCCCGGAGCATGTAGGGATGCATACATATATGCATACATAGCATACATATGTACATAGGTAATGTGCATTCGTACTATAGTACATACCTAAGCAAGGAACTGCCTGTTGATCCCCTTGATTTACATTTACGACGCTTTTGTTAATTACTTACCCGAGATTTTTCAATCTCGACAATTTAATGGGATGTACGAATGGGTTAGATTTTCTTTCAGATAAAGTACGAGAGCGTTCCTGTCTGTCCTTTGATTCGTCCTGTGTCATCCTGCTCCCTGCATGCACGCTGATGTTGATGAACGATAATTAAAGTTTAGCGTTATGCGCGAACAAACAGAAACAGTTCTACAGTATCGCTCATTATTAAACTCTATTTCAACTAGAATATTATGCACACGTACCTATGTATAGTGCGTACCTACATTCTGTTTTTGAATTCTGGCTGAAACGTTAAAACGAGTATGTATAGCCTGGCAAGTCAGGTAATCTTAATCATCGTCCATAGTCCATGGGGACCATCCGCCAAATGGACTGCCTATCTTGAGAATCTGCTACACATAGGATAGGCATCCCATCCATTTGCATATAGCAGGTATGCACATATAAACTCTGCTACTCCGTGCCATACAGTACTGAGAGTACCGAGCACAGGGTCGTTACTTCGAAACTAAGTCTCTTCGAAAACATTATTTTCGAAAATTACTAAATTCTAATCACGGTAGTATTTTCTTTAGAGATAAATATTCGAAGCTGTTTGCTTTTCGAAAACATGGTTTTTCGAGAAAAAAAAATAGTTTCGAAGTCATAGCTTCAAAGATTTGCATTTCGAAGTTGTGACCGTGAACTCGAGCACAGACGGTGATGGAACACACCCCGTAATTAAAAGTAGTGGTTGATGCCTGTAGACCAGAATAATTTGCATATATAGCACAAATCTTCAAAAGCCAAGTCTTCGTCCTCATCCTCTTGACTTCTTCTTTCAATTCATTTGCCGTCGTAATCGCTCTTGTCGTCGTCATTGTCGTTATTGACTCTTTAAGAAGATTGAAATTCTCGTCATTTTTCTCGAGTCAATTGGAGGGTGTAGGTAATGTAGGTAAGTCTGTCAAGACAAGACAGAGAGATCACGTCAACAAACATCCCAAGATGCGTAATTGACGGCTGTAGACCGTATGCCCATGTCGTCTCTTGTGTATCGTGTATAATTCATCTGAGCTGCTGCGAGATTACAGCCTTGCTCAGACATAGAATGAGAAGATTTGTTTGCCCAAGTCAATTGAAATACATGTGTCAGGTCGGCATTGTATATTATTATAATTACATGTAGTTAAATCTAGTTCTCCTTGATTTGTAATAAAGGAATTCATTTCTACGCTGTACTCTCTGTGCGTTATGACTTGCACACACAATAATTTATAGCACAGTGGAATCGTTATGCAGTAGTGGCTACAAGTACATAAGGTACAGTATAGGTACATGGACATTCAAGTCTAGCAAAATTTACTTTATCAAATTATGTTCATTTACAAGAAAAAAAGATTAACATTGTCTGCCACGATGACAGTTGGGAACACACATGGCAGTGGGGAAACATATGAGGCGGACGACCAAGAGACATCGAGTCGACTACTGGTACATTAGAGCTTAATATTTTCTTGGAAGCTTCGCCTATAGATATATAGATATAGATTGTAATTAGGTACATTAGTACAGCAGGCCCAACACTATAGCAGCATCTATACAGACAGTTGGTGACACATCAAACTCACGCATCCTGTCTGCCCTGTCCTCTCTAACCTCGTTGCCATAGTACACATTGACAGTTTAGATACGAGCCTCAGAGACACCAGATATATTAATATCCTTGCAGAATTCAAGTACCTATGAAGGTAACCTATGCTAAATATACAGAATGCGAATAAAAAATAAAAAATCAAAAATACCGTATAGATATACATCGCACGTATTTATAAAGAATCGCTCAATAATCACTCGCTAAGAGGAATTTATGAATTTCTACGGATTTTATCAATACCCCTTTATTTGGAAACTCCTGCTTGATTTATTTCGATTTCGACCATAGACTGTAATGGAATTGGAAAAAATACGTCGATTTTTATAATAAAAGGACTTAATTGTAGGAAATCCATTTAAGTAGGTAGGTACTTTTAGACTCTATTTATGTCTGTGCTTGTCATTTGAGTTGTGTCGTGCACAAAAGTGCAGAGGAAGCCAGAGAGTGATTTGGAATGATTTTTGACCGTTTCTTCACCATTTTGACTTGGACTGGTAATCATAGGTTGAACTGAGCTGATTTTCCCTATTCTTCTGGGTCAAATGTCAACCTAGTTCAAATTGATATCATTATGATATTGCAGGGGTCTGTTCACTTCAAGCAGAGCAAGGCCAGGTTTCCTCTCGTCTGTTTTGTTCTGTGTCTACTGAGCGTTGACGCCAACGAGCTGTAGAGTAGTTGAGAGCATCACCATCATCCCCACCACCACCACCACCATCCGATGGTTGGTTGTTAGTTTTGGTTGATGCGATAGTTGATAGTTGATTGGACCCCACAAAAACTCCTTCCTCCTTTATCATTATCTTTTGGCTCGTAAATACACACACACACAGTCATTCTGAAACTGATATGTTCTCGAATGTTTATTTACAATAATTTCTGATACAGCACAGTTGACAGTGCAGTGCAGTGCACAGCACAGCATACACAGAGCAGACTTGGCTGAATGAGACATGGCAAGATTTTGTAGAGGTGAAAGGTAACGTAGGTAGGTACATGGTATAATTATTTCGAATAATTCTAACTCGGCTAGCCGATAGATATAGGACAGACAGGACACCTATCAGCCCAGCGTATCTCCTTTGAGATTCTGTATAGTGGAATGGAGGACAGTCAATTATTGTAAATTCTAATTCTACAAACTTGGAAATTGGAATAATGTGCTCAAGAGACTCCGTCAACACGTACATAGACGTAGTGCATCCAACCAATTTCTAAAAGCTACTATCGGCCTATCGTAAAAATGAACCAGATAATCAAAAGGAGACAAGAGACAAGAGCAAGACGATTCAAGATCCAAGACCACAATATCTCCTTAATGCTGCCATGAACTACCAAAACGATGGCAGTCACTAGCCATTTCGATTGCTTTTAGTTTAGTGGTGAAGTGAAATGTGACTCTCTGTATGCACAGCCTCCACAGTAAATGTCCACGTCCACACGACACATGGACACTTTAGATTAACAGACCAAAAAAAAATGAAAATATCGAACTACCATAATAGTCCTGCCTTTTGAATTTAACTAATGATGCTGTGATACTGTGACGATTCCGAGTTGAGTACACCAACCATCAACACCCCTTATTTTATTTCTTACACACGTTTTCCTCTCATTGTCAAAGTAAGCCATTGACAGTCTTACGTCTCTTTACGTACACAGTATTTTAAGTTGCATAGGGTCAGAGCGCCTAATTGTGGTACTATTATATTTTATGCAGTTGGCTTCTAACTCTCATTGTATGAAGAGCGGTGGTATTTGTCAAGAAGGCTGAGACACGAAAATATCAAGTGATCACAATTAAGCACTCTGACCCTGCGTAGAATACATTATTGCTTTATCTGCAACTATCCTGAACGTGTTACCAGTTCCTTACGAGTATGGATCTATGTGAATCATGTTCTTCTCCACAATTTTATTATAGGTAAATTCTATTTCAAGGTCTCCCTACTTGGGAAGTCAGGTCATGCATGCACTAATACCTAAAAGCAAAATATAATTCAGGCTATACCTATGTACTATGTACCTACACGTGTTACATATGGCCGAATTAAGAAGCCCTTCAGAGTAGTATGTCAACAAATAGATTGCAAAATTTAAAATGAAATGACTTTAGGATTATACTATTAAATAAATTATGTGTACATGGATGGCTTCGATTTGACTGATTATACACTCGCAGCTTATTTATGTTTAGACATATCCACAATCCACGTTGCTGTTGCTGTTGCTAGGTTGGTCGAAGGCAAAGTCGGACTCGGTGATGGTGTGTCGGGAACTGGTACTTCCTTCTGGCACTGACACTGGAACGAGGCAAAACATGCGAGTTGCAATAATTGTATGTACATACAGTCAAAAAGTCTGGTATCTAGTCATACTAAATGTACCTCAAACACAAAACAATAGGCTGTTTGCATTAATAGATGATTTTAAAATGCAGATAGAGCCATCAACGTATGTACACGCATACCGAAGGTACCTACTTTATTATTATGGCTACGCGGAGCTCCGTTTACACGCCACGCATCAGTTCGACACAAGTTCCACCTCCGCAACACCGAATAATCTTCTGGAAGAAATACAAACGGAAAATTATTATTGACTTAATGTGTATGTTAAAATTATTTTGGTTCGGTTTTGGTTCAATTGTAGTTTGTAGTTATATGCATCGTACAGTTCATATATGGGGAAGGGGGTTTAAAGGGTGAGTAGGAACGAGAGTTAAGTGATAACTGCGTGTTGTATGAAAGGCAAAAACACGGGAACAACGAGGCGTGCTTTATTGGAAGAGTTGTGTGTGTACTTTGCTGGGCCTGGCGCCGGGCCATCACATAACTAATTGTCAGCTCTATGCTGCCCTATTGTTCCCCACAGTATGTATAAATGTAATATGAAATGAATTGGAATCTATCTACATACATGTGTAGCACTTGAAAAACTAGTAGAAGCAGAGACAGAGAGAGAGATACAAACACACACACACACTTGTAGAAGGGTAAATCTAAAGAGTAAACGCAGAGCAGAGCTCGAGAAGAAAATAATAAATAAATTGTCAAGTGAACCAAAATGAATCCATGAATCTATGTACTGTAATCTACTTGAGTCTCCATCCTTTATTGCCTCGTACATGTATAGCAAATAGTAAGCTTGTTTGTATATTTGTAGATGGCTCAACTTAAGATACCAAACAAAACTCTGTAAATGTGTAAAATACACGAGGAGCATACGGCATACACGGCAACCGGCCTGTATGTAGTGTGCTTAAGGCAGGAAAGAAGTCACTGAAGACGGGGAAGCTGAAGCTACAACATGTCATGATAAACATGCAAGATTACAATTAAGTATGTAGACAGATGTAACTACATAGTAAGTACCACCTATACTTTTATATAAAGTCGTTTTTGTTTTTTTTTGGGGGGGTTTGGGTTTGGCTTCATTATATGCCTATACATAGGTAAATGCTTACTCCCGTTCTGATTTGTTTGCCCTCTTAAACTTGCATCATTGCATTGGGTTACAATTGAAAAAATTGTGTGAGGCGACACATCTCACCAGTCCGAGATGGGCACAGACAGAGCACTTAAGACTTCTTACGACTTTAAATCTGAGCCTCTTTTTACACACTCACTTAATTATAACATATATATAGCCTACCTATGTTGATTGTATTTAAGTATTGTAACAACACATTTACACATTTCTTATCTCCAATCATTTTTTTTTAGAATACATGTAGATAATACAAATCACACACACACACACACAAAGATATGACGGTTCATTTTTGAAGCATTTAAATACACTTACCTCCTCAGGTAAGGACGATCAATATTTGGCTAACTTTAAGATTCAATACAGTATCCCTCAAGAATGTCTCTTTGTTTCAAAGGAAAGCAGCTTTGCTTTGGTCGGATTCTGATTCTAACCGGACTCGTAACTGCAGTACGGTGCAGTGTATCTATTCTCCTTTGCCTCTGTGTGTTAGTACCACCTTACTAATAAACATACCGAACGTAGGTATCTGTCTATCTTTATCTCATCAGGCTTAACTGTATACGGTGCTCGGAGCAGGGAAAAAAAATATCAAAAATCAGCCTCTTTGCGTATTATCTGACTGGACTCATCGTCCGCGAGTAATAGGTAATAGTATGCATGCTGTTTCTGTTAATATCCCCTTAAAAAAATGTGGATGGCTTCAAGTGTAAGTATAGGCATGTATCCCTTTGTATGAGGCTACTATACTGCACTATGGTAAATATCCTTTGGTACGTTTATGAAGGATCCTCGATCCTTCGTAAATGTGTATCGGTGGAAAAAAGAAGGTAGAAAGAAATCAAGTCAGACCACAATCGCACTTCCACTGACATACGTATGTAGGTACATAAAATCATGCGATGCATTGCATTGTGATCCCTTTGTGAGGGTAAATCTGACTGCTTCAAAAGTCTCAAAAGTACATATGTAAAAATTGTCTTCTATTACTCTTGATTCTGTCCGATTACGAGCCTCAGACATTTAAGATCCACTTCACCACACGACTCAAAGAATGATGGCTCTGATTTCCACGGAGAATGTAGTACCTACACATACATATGTACATAGGTAACTGCAGTGTGTTTCGGAATGGCTATGGGTAGGTGAAAAGTGCAAGGCATGACTAGCAGCCAAACCAGATCTGACATGGAGAGGAGCATCAGAAAACAATCGAAGAAAAAAGTTAATTTTATACTGTCAGTTTCGCAGTGAAGATGAATACCTGTACATGATTTAGTATGACCATGCCCATTGCTTATAGGTATTCTGCATCTATATAGTGCTGTACATTCTGAAGCTATAGGTTGATTTAAGATAACCTCTGCAATGGAAAAAAGAATGGACTTATTTTTCATGTGCACACAGCCCCTTATACCGTACGTTGAGAGCTAATTGTTGCAGGCAGAGTCAAGCGACTGACTGCAGACTGCAGTCAA
>JAQFZC010008421.1:0-10192 GCA_034695205.1 Dicyrtoma fusca | reverse complement strand
TGGCATTTATTTTAAATCTGTATACTTTCATTGTAAACACTTTGATTGAGTCTAATCTGAACTGAACTGAATTGAACTCAACTTTAAAAAAAATGAAAAGGCCTGCGTTATTGGTTGGAAGTGAAAAATCAGAAACGTATAAAATAAAGACCGACTTCAGTTTGAAGGCACAGCATAGCATTTCATCTCCAACTAGAAACAACTCCAAAACTTTGAATCATCTAATTTATTATTGTTTTTAAATTTTCTCTTTAAATTCGTTTTTTCGAAAACTAAAATCTCGTAAACTTCTACCATGGCTTCCCAGCGTATTATTTTCACCCTCTGCCTGGGACTCTTGGGTCTTTGGGCAATCAGCGCCATCGAGGCTGGAAGTGTGGGCAAGTTCGACGTAAGTTTTGTTACCCGCTTTTGTAATTCTGTTTTAAAAATATTTGCATTTTTGTGTGGGTACTATTATTGTGGATTAATCTAATATTCTCTGATTATGATCATTTATAGACTTCGGGCTACGAATGGGCCTCTAACTCGACGGGCATACTTGACATGCTAACCCGGGACATCTGTACGAGTTCCCTGAGTTGCCCTGAACAATGTTGTTTTGACCAAATTGCCCACGGCTACTACTGCTGTGGGCGAACTGCCCAGTGCGTCCCTCAAGTAACCTCCAACGGATGTCAATAAGGCTAATCTTCTCAAGGGAACCTTTTGCCACACTGGAATTTAGCTCAACGATACGTATATATTTTGTCTCTTTTTTTTAACTATCAAAATTATTTCCTTTGAAAAGAAATTAAAATGTCTTTAATTTTAATATTAAATACGGCAAATACTACCACAATTGTTTTATTTATGTATGCATTTCCCTAGTGTTGTATTGTATTTAATTTGCTATTTTCGGGCTAATAAAAAAACTAGAGTTTAGATTCTTTTACTCCAATTAAATTTTCCTTGCATTTGCTCTTCGCAACCACAAAACGTCGTTTATAATTCCTGACGATGCATATTCGGTTCAACATAACTTAAATTTAAAACTCTGTTAAATTCTGGCCTTTGACTCATTGACTTAAATTATTATAAGCTACACGCACGACGAACAAAACTTCAGAATGCACCGTAAGGGGGTTATTTTTTGTATTTTACAGATAAGGACATTGAGTCTAATTTCAAAAGGTTTATTTGCTTAGCTATTTTTGGTCTTCGGTGTTTATTGTAGAACGTATCAAGTAGATTATAGTATAGACTTTCATTCAAGTTCAAAATACATAGCTAACTAATCCCATGTTGGCAGAAGTTGAAAGGGTACTGAAGAGATGGGCTACGCTGAAACATTTTACAGCTTATTTAACCGCTGTTTTTCCATTTTATCACCAGTTTAAGAGCTAAGCTTAAAATTATTTTAGACTAGTACCCTCTTTTTGCTTGCTTCAACTTTTGTTGGAAGTTAGTTCATTTATTCATTAAAAACTTGGGGCTGGGTTATTGTGAAAAGAGTTGATTGTGAAAATCTAATATATTTATACTGAATTTCTTTAGCTAACAACCTTCACAATAACTACCTGACTAGGCCCTATCTGTTTATATAAAGACTAGTATCCATGCCTGTCTGGTTTTGCAAAGGCAAGTTAATCACCACATTCTACGTGACAATGTATTCCAAATGCAGAGTAGAATAATTTCATTGGCTTCCTTCCTGGATTATGATTGAATAATGTAATTAACAATGACTGTTAGAAAACTGACTCGCCCTGCACCCATTAATTTAGTTTTAAGATGGAAACAATATTTTAAAGTTCCGGAGTGCTTTTAAAACCGAGAATGTTAGGGAGATAACAAGTGGGAATAAATGCTTCGGAAATAATTCATTGACGTTTAATTAAGGCAAAAGCTATTATACTTTGTTAATCTACGTTCAGCCATCAAGTCACCGCCTTCGGTCGGAATTTAGGTAATGTCTTAGAAGCTAAAGAAACAACGTAGTCTTTTATTTAGAAACCTTCTCCCAAATGTCGCTTCGAAGCAAGCCTTTTAATAACTAAATTTTATTCTGCGCAAACCATTCATTCGTTCCTTGGTCAGTTCAGTTGTTCAGTAGCAGTCGTTTGGTGGAACTGCAAAGTAAAAGCCATAATTGTTGTAACTCTGGAGTTTTGACAACTGCATAAAATTCAGACATATTTATTTCAATTATGTAAGCAATTTGTGAATTCTAGTTTTCTGCGAAACAAAGCCGAAATGGGAAACATAAAGGCATTCAGAATTCTATCCAAGATTGGATTTTTATTATTTGAACTTGACCCAACAACCAACCGAGCAAGTAGGCTGTCCATTAGGTGGAAAAAGCATTTACAAAAGTTGTATTTCGGTATCGCTCTCCTTTACTTTGCCAACATTGTTCGTTCAATGGTTCAAATCCTAAAAACGCCCAAAGCTGATGTTAACTTTGATCATTTTTCTGTTCTATGTTTATACATGTGTGGATATGTCAACGCATTTACACTAGAAATAGTTGGCTTACGATTTACTAATGAGTGGTGTATCGTCTGGAACGAAATTTACAAAAGTCTGGAACATTCTCAGAAAAATACTAACTGGAAAGCGCTTGCAAGTTCGAAGCAGCAATTGTTAATAAAGTTCTTGCCATATTTAATTTTATTTGGAAACATCTTTGCAAGCTTAATTCTCTTGAGTGATCCGGACAGACCGCAGCTCCTTTTTCAAATTCTACCCCAAAAGTACAAATCAAGCGCTGCTTATATATTCTTGGGTGTTTTGGAATGCTTGCAGACACTGTATGTGGTCACAAAAAATTACGTTGTTCTTTATTTCCATTTGCATATCTTAGAAAGCACGTTTAAAACATTAGACCTGGCTGAACAAAGAGCGCGGAATGTAATGAGTAAACGCACGCGCAATTTATTTGAAGAGATGGCTGTATTTCTCAAACGAGAGACACTTCAAATCAACCTCTTTAATGAATCCAGTTCTGCTTCAGTTTTAGTTTTAAAGTTGCGTATCTTTCAGTCGCTATTGGTGGTATCTTTATTGGCATCCAATTCATGGGCCAATTCCCGTTTGCTGCCATTTTTAGTGGCTTCACTGGAATTACTGTGGCTCTCATTTACTGCGTCATTTACGAGAAAGCCTTTAAGATTCCGGAGCAAATTAGTCAGCTTAAATTGCTCATTTCCGACAAATGTGGAATTCAGCAAAGAAGTGCAGCTACAGAATCAAGGGTAAGAGCCTTCTTCGAAACCAATCAAAGTATATGTAATTCTCTGAGTCCGTATGCAGAAATCCTTGGGCCGCGTCTGGAAGATGTGAACGGTGTGCGATGGGGAAGAAAGGTGTTCTTTAAGCGCGATATGGAAGCTCTTTGTGTTTCAAAGTTGCTGCGCTGCATCTCTTGCAATGGAATAAAGGTTGGTGGATTTAATTTCATGGAAAAAACGTCCACTCTGATCTTCATTGAATTTGTCGTGTCTAAAGTTGCCACAATGTTGATTGCCTTGAAATAAGTCAACCCATGTCCAACTAGCAAAGTTACGGCAGTAGCAATTTCCCAGCCGTTGCAGATTGGATTTTAATTTCTCTAATCTAATAAGTACATGCTTTTCAATGGACGCATCAATTCTAAAAGCGTTCATTCAAACCGTTTTATTCAAAATCAGTTTATGAGGTGTGCATTTGAGCAGTTTTGATATTTTTGAAAGTTGCACACAGCGTTTTAATTCCTTGTAATAATTTATTTCAAATTGTCCTTACATTCAGTGTCGTATGAATTGGTCTGTCTTAAAATGGTTTTAGAAAATATTGCTTAATAGAAGCTTTTATTCCTAAGAACTTTTTCAATTTGACAAATGAAAAGCGGGCGGTAGTTTTAAGTAAATTATTGCTGCTTTGTAGAAATCCTTATTTGCAGCCATTGCTCGTTTCCTGGGGTGCACAAGCCTTGTTTCGCCCGCAACAGTACCATCGCTTTGCCCAGTGGTCCCAGCAACATTTCGCCTTACAGTACGCATTATCAGTACACATCTTTATAAAAATAAAAAAACATTACCATCAAACATAATATAGAAAATTAACAAAAAAGGACCGTCTTTGAAAAAATGTGTCGACCGGGAGACATTGTTGTTAAAAAAAACGAAAAATGTTTCTTCGAAAACGCAAAAAAAGTTTCAATTAGTTTCTGAAAGTTGGTCAGTTGACTCTGATTTTTTTCTGTGAACTTCCCAGAAAGAATTCTTGTATTTATACTAATTTCTGTCGCTAGAACTGAATTTACATCACTGGATGAAAAGGCTTACGATGAAAATAAAAATAACATTAAGTTCGATGCCTCTACCCTTTTTCTATGTAGCCACACTGTCCCTGGAGCATTTCCTACCTTTTTGAAAGCAGTGTATTATTAAGTTTTATTGTCTCGTGTCAATACGATGTGTATACTTACAACATTGTGAAAAGATGTAAATAGAACATTTTGCGTTCACATTCTAATAATATGATGTGATAGTTATATAAAAATATCTAATAAAAACAAATGAATAAATAATTATTTTTTAAAAATTTATTTAACTCCCTGCTTTTCATTTGGCACTTAACAGAATTTCCAGTGGAAATAATTTACTGACGTTTATAAGTCACAAGCTTCTATGTATTGTATTTATTTTCAAGCAGCCTAGTTTACTATCTAAATATCCTATAAACCATTAAAAAGATTTAGCTCTATCTGGAAATGACGGGTTTGTGAAACCAATAGTTACTGTTAGCGAAAACTGAGTGGTAACAAATACTTCGGAAATGCATTATTGAGGTGTAATTAAGACCAGAATCTAAAGATTGCTATTGTGATATCCACAACCCACTGATTACTTTAAAAGCTTCGGTCAGAATTTAGATTAAGTTTCTTATTCTAAATGTACTGTGCAGTCTATTATTTAAAACCCATCCCCACTCCCATTTCAAACTGGGTCATTTAGTAACAAAATAATTCTTGTGTAACTTCTATTTCAGTTTGCTCAAGCCATTTATTTCTTCCTTGTTCAACTTTAAGTAACAGTCGCCTAATGTTAGTGCACCTTTGAAGCCAGTGGTGTTTTCTCTTCTGAGCTTTCACAAAATCATACACTTACTTCGTGTAATCAATTTGTGCATTCCGTTTACCTGCGAAACTACAACAATGGGAAACATAATGGCATTTAGAATTCTATCGAATGTTGGTTTTTTATTATTCGACTTTGACCATACAACAAACCGAGCAAAAAAGTTGTTCATTTGCTGGAAAATGCATTTGCAAAAATTATATTTCGGCTTCCTTCTGCTTTATTTTGTCAACATCGTACGCTCAATGGTTTAAGTCATACAAACACCCACCAAAGATATTAACTACGACCATTTTTCAGTACAATTCTTATTTATGTGTGTGTACGCCAACGCAATTATACAAGATATGGTTGGACCACAGTTTACCATTGAGGTGTGCATCGTCTGGAATGAACTTCACAGATGCCCAGAAAGTTCGAAAAACAGAATTAACTGGAAACAACTTAAAAGTTCGAAGCAGCAATTGCTACTAAAATTTCTGCCAGCATTAGGTTTATTTGCAGGCATCTTTGCAAGTATTATTCTGTTAAGCGATTTGGATAGGCCGCAGCTCCTTTTCAGAATTCTACCCCGAAATTACAGAACAAGAGCTATTTACTTATTATTACCTGTACCAGAATGTCTACTGGCATTGTATGCTGTAGGAAAATTTTGTATTGCTGTTTATTTCCATTTGCGTTTCCTAGAAATCACATGTACAACGCTGGAATCGGCTGCAGAGAGTTTACGAACTTTGAACATTGAAACAACGCTGAATCAGTTAAAATATATGGCTTTATTTGTGAAGCGAGAGACACTTAAAATCAGTCTGTTTAATCATTGCAGCTTCACAACTGTGTTTGCTCTTAAAATTAATTATCTCACATTATCCATTTGCGGATTCTTTATTGCCATTTAGTTCATTGAGCAAGCACCTCTTGCAGCCATTTTCAATTGCTTTGTTGGAATTAGTTGCGTGCTGGTTTACTGTGTGAGCTATGAGAAAGCTTTTAAGATTCCAGAACAAATTAGGCAGCTTATATCAGTCATTTCCGAGAAATGTGGAATTCATCAGAGAAATGCAAGTACAGAATCAAGGATACGAGATTTTTGTGAAACGAATCAAATACTTTGCTTTTCGCCTAGTCCGTCGGAAGGAATCCTTGTGCAACAGATGGAGTGCCTCAATGGCGTTCGATGGGGGAGAAAAAAAATTTTTTAGACGCGATCTGGAAGCTCTTTACATTTCAAAACTGCTCCGCTGTATCTCGTGCAATGGAATCAAAGTTAGTAGATTTAGTTTTATGGAAAAACTTCGACCCCGACTTTCATTGATTTTGTCGTGTCTAAGGTTGCCAGCATGCTGATTGCCTTCAAATAAGTTGCCTTCAAATTCAATTAGAATTAGCATGGTACTAAACGGACGGGAAATCATCCGAGCGAAAGCAATCAATGGAAAACAACGTGGCTATTACAGTGGTCAGCGCCTATTTCGAAATTAAAATGATTGACACTTAGTTACGTCAAATGTGAAAATAAATGGTTTGGGAATAAATAATTTAAGATTAATTAATACGAAAGCTTTTATTTCCCCTTTCTGTAATTAGCCTAGTTACTTTCTTCAGTCAGAATTATGACAATTTTCCCAATAAAGTGTATAATATAGGGTATTAACGCTATAGGGTGTAAATATTATTATACTTTAGTCTATTATTTAAATTAGTGGGTTAAACCTTTCCGCATCGTCATTTCGAGCTGCGTCTTTGAATAAAAAAAAATTATATACCTAATAAAATTACATTCCTGTGTATTTAACGCATTTAGTCGTTCCTTGGTCGACTTAGAGTTGGTAAGAGTCCCTTATTGTTAGTGTGAGTGCAAATTAAATGCCAAAGCTGGTTCCACTTTGGGGTTTTGAGAAAATCATAAAATTCAGAATTACCATTACCTATTTCGGGTGAGCGATTTGTGGTTTTCATTTTACTCCAACCAAACCACAATGGGAAATACGATGGCGTTTAAAATTCTATTAAATTCTGGAATTGTGCTGATGGACTTTAGCCCAACAACACACCGAACAAATAGCTTGTCAATTACATGGAAAAAGTGTTTGCGAAACGGGTATTTTGGTATCCTTCTGCTTTATTTTATCAGTACTATGCGTGCTATGGTTCAAATCATACAAAGACCTACGGCTGATCGTACCTTGGACCATTTTCATGCGCAATTTGTATTTTTGTGGGGAATCGTCCACGCAATCATAGTAGAAGTAGTTGGACTGCAAACTGCGAATGATTTGTGTATCATCTGGGATCATCTTCACAGCGGCCCCGACCATTCGGAAAAAATTACAAACTGGAAAACATCTTTAAAGCAGCAATTGTTGTTAAACGTTTTGCCGGTAATTGTGCTGCTTGGTGGCGTCTGGGCAAGTTTATTGGGCTTAAGCGACCCAGAGAGACCTCATCTCCTTTTTCAAATTCTACCCGACGAGTTCAAAACGAGAGCTATTCATTTACTTTCAGGTGCGTTCGAGTGTCTACTGGCAATCTTTTGTGTCTTACGAGTTTACACTGTTGTTTATTCTCATTTGTACTTCGTAGCACACGTACACTGGTGAGCTTGGCTGCCGACAGACTATGGGGATGAACAATTAGAGTTATTTTGTTATCTGTCAAAAAAGAAACACTTCGAATCAGTTTGTTCAATCAATGTATGTAGTTTCAAAAACGTTAGTTAAAAACTGTATCACTCAGTGTCTATTTGCACTCTTTATAGTTATCAAATTTTGTGCACCATTTTAATGCCATTACTGAAATCGTTGCTGTTCTAAATTAATGTATGGGAAATAAAAATAATTGTTAACACATTCATGTTAGTTGTTTTATTCATGCATTTTTAAGCGCTATACCTATATGTGCAATCAAATATCTATTACAAAAGTAGTATATATATTGCAGACTAATAAAGCAGCAAAGCTTATGCTTTTTACGCGCTTCAGATAATCAAAACCCCTTAAAACCTGGGTGTTCAATGTTTTGAATTTTGAAAGCTTAAACGCTACCGTAAAACGTTGCTCATAATTTTTACTTAACGTTCGGGTTTGAACCAATGTTCAATAATTGCAGATAGTAAAATTTGCATCTCTATTTGTTAGTAAACCAAATATTTCCACACCATTTCAAAGACATTGAATCATTCTTTTGAACCTCTGTAAAAAAACTAGTAGCAGAGAATTGTGACTTCCTTAATTTATTAAACAAAAGCTATTGTATAAAAAATTTAAGTACTTCGTTTGGACGTTCGTCGACATTGTCGATAAAACAAAAAATGTCCATTACAGGTTTTGTAAAGTACTGTCAGGGATTGGCGTCTTTCTGATAGAAGATATTGTGATCAGTGTGCTCAAGAAATCTGTACAAATCTGCGTTCACCATCTATTCTCCAGCACCCCTGATACCTAGACATTTTCACTACTTTAAATTAATTATATAAATTATATAAAATACTGTAAAAAACCAAATTATGAAACGTATACTGAGTCCGTCGGGCTACCCTCGTTGGAGGACAGTGTCAGCTTTGTTTTGTTGCAATAAAGTTCGTCTTTCTCTCTATATTTTTGAATACGAAATCGCGCTACACTGAAATCTTTTAACGTTTAAGTGACCGCGGTTTTCTCGTGTTTTCATCTGCCTAAAAATGTAGGTTAAAATCACGTAGGGTTGGGATACCCTTCTGCTTGTTTCAACTTTCGTTGGAAGCTAGTTTAAAATTTAATGATTAAAAACGTTGAGTTGAGTTATTGTGTAAGAGGTTGATTGTGAAAAGCCAATTTATTTAGACTGAATTTCTTAGGTAACCCTTTTCGCAATATTTACCTGACTAGATGCTATATCGGTTTTAATAAAGCATAGGATTCATGCCTATTGAATTTTAGAAAAGCTACCCGCTTAGAGCATACTACGTGACAGTGCTTTTAAGTTTTAAATAGCACAGTGGAAAAATTTCATTAGCGTACTGACAGCCCAGAATAAAGTAATTAACAAAGTCTAAGTTAGGTTAAGTTAAACTGGTTCGCCCTAGATTCATTAATTTAGTTTTAAGATAGTAAACAATATTTTAGAGTTCAGGAGTGTTTGAGAAACCTATTATGTCAACGAAACGTTAAAGGACAATAAAAATTCTACGGAAATAAATTATTGACGTTTAATTAAGACTAACGCTCTTACTATGTTAATCTACTACCAGCCATCAAATCGCTTTCTTCAGTCAGAATATGGGTAATAGCTTACATATAAGCTAAAGATAACGTGCATTCTATTATTTAAAAACCTTCTCCCAAATGTAATTCTAACTAGGACCTTCAATAACAAAGTACTTGGTTGTGTAATAACTGTAAGTCTAGTCTACGTAAACCATTTATCCGTTCCTCGGTCAGCTTACCAGCAGTCTTTTAGTGGGATTGCAAAGTAAGAGCTAAAACTTTTGAAACCCCAGAGTTCTAACTACGGCATAAAATTCAGACATATTTATTTCAATTAAATAAGCAATTCGTGAATTCCAGTTTACTGCGAAAAAAAAAAGCCACAATGGGAAACATGAAGGCATTCAGAATTCTATCTAACGTTGGATTTTTATTATTTGACTTTGACCCAACAACCAACCGAGCAAGTAGGCTGTCCATCACGTGGAAAAAGCATTTGCAAAAGTTGTATTTCGGCATCGCTCTGCTTTATTTTGCTAACATTTTTCGCTTAATGGTTCAAATCCTTCAAACGCCCAAAGCTGATGTAAACTTTGAACATTTTTCTGTTCTATGTTTATACATTTGTGGATATGTCAACGCATTCACACTGGAAATAGTTGGCCTACGGTTTACTAATGAGTGGTGTATCGTCTGGAACGAAATTCACAAAAGTCTGGAACATTCTCAAAAAAATGCTGACTGGAAAGCGATTACAAGTTCGAAGCAGCAGTTGTTACTAAAGTTTTTGCCATATTTAATTTTATTTGCAGACATCTTTGTAAGCTTGATACTCTTGAGTGATCCGGACAGACCGCAGCTCCTTTTTCAAATTCTACCACAAAAGTATAAATTTAGAGCTGCCTA
>JAQFZC010008420.1:0-10193 GCA_034695205.1 Dicyrtoma fusca | reverse complement strand
AGCCTAACTTGTCCTTTAGATATGAAGAGTAGACGAAAGTCAGATAAGATACAGATCCTCCAGTTTTTTGAGTGTACTCTTGCATAATCTCATAATTTGAGGGCAGACGAGTACCACCAGTAGGACTTGCTCTATAAGTCTTAGGTTGGTATACTTATTACGACATTAAGGAACATGTACATTATGTACTCTATCCACCGGGAGGTTTTTGCCTGTTGAAGAAATGGAAGTCCTGCTGAGCATATCGTATCAAGCAAACAAAAAACAGAAAAAGTGAAGAGAATAAAAAAAACGACTTACTTTCTTTCTGTGTGACTTGGCGGTTTTACAATCTCCGTATTGTATGTGTACGTAATCGTTGGGTTGTATGTAAAAACTTTAAAAAATTCATGCGTAAGTGAATGCCTCCGTATAAAACCTATCAAAACGGATCACCACTAAAAAAAAAGTAAGGAATAGTAACTTGTACTGGTGACATGTTTGTACCGACAGGATTAACAAATTATGACATAACATTCAACATTTGACAGTATCTGTACCATTGCATTATTCTGGGATTGAGTGAGTACATAAACGTGTTCCCTTAATTTCTATAATCTTACGGATTACATAATTTTCCAAATCTTCATTGTACTTCATCTTACTTTTTGTTACGTATTAGCTTTAGGATTTGTCAGTAAAGGAAGTCATTAAATCCCTTTAGACGTCATTTCTACTCAAACTCTTTCCGGCTCTATACTCATTGGGGAAAACATCCATGGGCTCATTTCAAAATCTTCTCCATAAAACTAGAGAAGAACTAGGTACGTGTTTTATATTCGAAATTCGAAGCTACATATTATGCTCATTGACTGTAGCAGCCCAGCATAATTCCCTATATCCACTTATAAAGAAGGGAAAAGGAGGCCAGACCAGGCCAGGTACGCACAGAAATTAGAATAAGACAATGCAATCCAGAGAATGTGGACGAAATTGAAAATGGAAGCTAGTTGTGAGACTGTGTGTGTCTTGAAGTTGAAATGGCAGAGTATATGTAGCCTAAAAAAAACCAGATCATAATGAGCGGAGAGGGTCGTCGCTAGCTATAGGGTTGCCTTGACTCGAGCATTCATTCTACTTGGTTTTATTATAGGGACGAGAGACGTAAACGATTGTTTTCTCGGGAAAAGTTTCAGCTGGTCTGGCCTGGGCTGCCAAAATACGTGGCATGGCAGAAGGGAAGAAAGGCATGGGATGGATGATGATGGCATGGCCCAGGCTAGTAGCCTCGTCTTCGGCTACCAGGGCAGGCCGGAGTAGCAGTGGTAGTGAGTTAGTGAGCAGACTAGCGAAGTTCTTGTAGAAAGCGGGTAGTTTTGGTTGTTGGCGTGACGCAAAAGCGGAGTAAGATCGATTATGAATCGATTGACCTCAAAAGCGCATGTTTTGTATTCTTCAACTAGGTATATAGCCTCCAATGTGAATATACGATGGATATACCCTACGATGTCTGTCATATGATGATAGGGTAACATAGAAATCCATGTAGGTGCTCCCCTTAGACACGCAGTCTGTTCTACGTTCCTAGATAACTACGCATACAATGATTACACATGAGTGTAACTACATACATCTATACAGATACCAATATACGTAGAACAAAGGTAGGCCCATCACACTTTTCCGTATACCTACAATTATTTTCATACGCTCCAAACTTTGTGTCCTAAAGTCCAAATCTACACCTAGGTATGTAGGTTCATAAACAGCACAAACATTGTTTTTACTTCCCGGTGCATACTATAAATTCTATTGTGACTACCTCAGCTCCGTTATAAGAGTAGATGTGGATACCAGGAGCGCTAAGAGACGTCCTCAGATACGTACTCAAAGGGTATCCGGACAGGAGAGTGTTTCCATGAGAGTGCACGTAACAGGAGTGATGAAAATATAATTAGACAGGAACTCGAACCGTAGGATATCTGGAGAAAAAATTAATTACATTTTAACTACTTACAATTATTAAAGAACAGTGCTATAGTCTGTCCTATAAAGATAGCGCCTCACCGAATGAAAAATCCCAAGATTGGCAATAATTTAATAATTTCCCTACGAGAAAAACGGAAACCATGCAAATATGATTAATTTATTAATTTATTGCTGTCATCCTGTGCTCATAGTGTTCCTGTTTAAGTTTTTTAGCTTGTGCCATTAGAAACTAGCTTACTTCCGCTCCACTCTGATGATCTGCTTGTGACTGCACTCTCGTATCTTCCACTCTCATGGAAACACTCCCCCGTCCTAGAACTTTACTCACTAGGCAGAGACGCACACGTAATTATGTACGCACACACATACCTGTCTTGATTCTTCACTTTCCACATCTGCTGTCTCACCATTTTAACGTCAGCTACTTTCTACGAAACACACTCTGTGTTCTCTAAACAGAGTGTGTTTGCCTTGCATGTTGAGAGGGACAGTCTGAATCGAAATTATATATCCCAGCCCTGCAGCCTGCAGGCTCACTCTTGGAGCTCCGTTCATTCATTGATATGATATGGCATGGGAATTGAAAATATATACGGAGGTCCCAACATCCTACACACAACTCATCAACAGTCTCTCTTCCTTTTCACTTCTCGGCACGCTCTTCGGCATTCCTTTCTCCCAGCGGAGCCTCCTATGCATTAGAAGGAGAAGAGAAAGGGAAGACAGAGAGATGCGATGGATGTGATGGGCTGGAAAGAAAGGAGGTGAAATGAAGCGGGAAGAAAAATTCATTTTATTTTACAACTTGAGAAAAACACTCTTGAAACTTTTACTTACTTTCAGCTTTATCATGGCCACACGTTGGTTGGCACGCTGCAGAGACAGACATAGATTGTAGATTGTAGTTAGTCTGACGAGCTGACTCACGAGAAGATGCAAAGGTGAGGGGAAGGAGGACGTAGAGCGCATAATAAATAAGGATGGCTCAGTGTGATGTGAATGTATGTGAGTAACACTTACGTGGCCTACCTCAGCCTGTCTGCCTGTCTCTCTGAATTGTCCGTGTGTTGTGTATGTGGAGAAAGAAGGGAGAGTGTACATCGTCAGTTGACTGTGGGATAGAGGCGGGTACTTTCTTCTTCATTTCATTTCCTTCTTTCCGATTCCACTTGGACTCCGATTCCAATTCCAACTTTAGGCTTGAATCCCCGATTGCCCTACCGAATCTATGCACGCCTTCCAACTGCATATACCCTGGCAGAGAGAGACCTATACGAGTGTACAGTCTCGGTCCTATAAAGGAGTTCATATACGCAGCAACTCAAGACTCCCTGCTATTGGTTAGAAAGGTGGAAATTGTGTTAATATTTCATGAATATTATTCATGGGACCACGACCAGGTAATAATTTAGACGGAGGGTCAAGATATTTTTGGGCAAACTTGCTCGTCCACTTCCACTTCTCCTTTTTCTCTCTCTCTCTTTCTCTCTGTGTTTGTCTGCAACGGGTACAGAGGGGCAGCTTGCAAGTTTTAGCTTACGAGTTATACTCTAAGCTTATACTCTTAGTTTGTACTAGCAATTTTTCTCGCCTTAATGCCCACGTCCATGTTCATGTCCCTATCATGGCCATATGTCAGTCATGTAGGTACTTGTATGGATCCAATTCACTTGATTCATTTTATCTCCGTCGCACCGACTGCCTCCACTCTCCTTGTTTATTTAATCCTGAAACGTACATCGCGTTGAACATCATCATATGTTGTTGTTGTTGTGTTGTTGCTCTTGTTATTTGGAGGAGAAGGGAGAGAGGTACGCATAGGTAGGGATTAGGATTTTAGGATTTTAGGATTTTGAAAGCTTTCCCAACAGCTATTTAGACATTTCACAGTTATGGTAGTTGTCACTCCTCCCGTTTTTTTTGAGCACTTTAGGAGGATACTTTAATTCTGAATGGTTGAGTGAGAAGAGTATAGCAATGACGCCTCGTCTGCTCTGCCGTCGGATTTAAAATGACACGACAAGAGGACGGACAAGACACGCTACAGCACCGTGTAAATGGGAACGTTGTGAAGTCAATGGGCTCTTTGTGTCTATGCACAATGGCTTGTGTAGCTACAACTACAAATATAATATAAATTTAGTCAATTTAACTGAGTCCCTCAAACCAACTCCTGTCTCCAACGCTACTTTTTCAGTCAGCTTTTAACATCCTGCCTGCTGGTTGCTGTGAAATGTGGCAGTGAGACGGAAAATCATGGGAGTGTATCTATCTAGATGGAGCATTGGACTGGAAGGGGGGAGCGGGGTAAATGTAAAATTAGAAATATGGACTCCCACTTATCACTGCAAAGTAATATTAAACTATGCTAGTATATAGAGGTATCTACATATACAGGCATGAAATGTGTACACAATACAATAGGTCCTGTAATAAATGTGCCTTGGTTGCTACTTTTCGACAAAGTTTCGGCCTAAAAAAAGCTGATTTTGTGAACAACCATTTTTTGTGTGGGCACTAGTGTATTTTGTTTCACAGCATTGTTGTTGTTGCTAGTGCAGAAGGATGACATGGAAAGACAGGGTTTTTGGAAAATGGGACGAAAGTACGATTTATTTGTGTGAAAATTTCTAGCTCTTTACTCCTTCAAAGGGAAGGACGGAGTAGATATATGCTAGTTTTAGAATACAGCCATTGCCATTACTTTGTGGGGATAAATCCCAACTGCCAACTACTATGTACCTACATACATAGATTTACAGTACTACCCATTTATATGCATGCTTACATGTCATTACATCTGTACTCAGTGCGGTGTGACAATGTGTAGAGCTGGAGCGTGTGTAGTTGGATTGCGGGATGACATGGAATGGAAAGTTGTGAAAGTTGTGTGCTGGAAAATAGTATGGTGTGCCAGGATCATTCTTCAAGCAAATTCATGACATTACAAGGAAGCAATGACATTACATTTTCCAGTCCGTTCACAGCTTGAACTATTTGCAGAATATTATGGCTCACTCCGTGACCATTTCACCATTAACAGCTCAGGCAAATCACCCAACAATATTCTTCTCCACAAGAGCGCTAAACCCTGAATAATATAGTATCAACTTTATTATTGCTTTTATTCCAGGCATTATTATTCTAGTGCCTATGTCTCCAAGGAATGTACGTATGGTTGTATAATTAGAAATTTGAAACATTGCTTATGGCTTATGGTGAAATGTGGAAGGAATGATTTAGGAAAAGAGCGACAGCAGCTGTGAAAGTGCCTCTCTTTCTTCAGTCACGTTCCAAGGGAACCAGTACCAGGGAGAAGGTGTGGAAATAGTTAACACTTTTGTTTGTGATGGGAGTCGAGTTTGTTCCGAGTCTAAGTTATTGCTGAGGTGCGTCATGTTAATTGAAATTCACATAAATTTAATGTCTAGTTAATTAAGCTTCTGTACATGTTCTGCCAGTACATGGATGTTTTATTACCTTCGGAAATGACGGCACGACTAGACTGAAACTTTTCAAGTTTCTTTCTATATATATGTAAACAATATAGATACAAGTACGGTTTGTGCTTATGGCACTGGGTTTTGATCTGTTTCGTCGTAGTGGTGGGTTGGAAGAGAAGGAGCTGAATAAATAAACTATTTCTCCATAAATCCTTTGAACACAACACCTCTGAATTCAGTCATAGAAAGTAGCCTCCATTTCAACATTCAAGTTAAAATTTTTCTTAAGAACAGTTGGAATGCAAAATTACGTAAATTCCAAACTCCTGGAATTGGAGCTCGTTCGTAGACATCTATAGACAACTATTTTTACGCCTATTGTTAATAGCATAAGGAATTGGCCGTACACAAATTAGTTTTGAATGAAATAGTGCTTTGGTACTGTTTGTGTTATGACGGGGTCAAATTCTGCACATGGTCTTTGTCATGTTTACTTTTTAGTATTGTTTACAAGTGTCTGGATCTTCTGGCTGTGACATTCATTCCTTTTTTGTGTTTCTCCTCCCTAGTTTTTCTGGCATGCCAGTATACGCATTAGATCTTGTATATTCATTGCAGTCATTAATGGGATAATAAAACCGTATTAATATATGAGTCTATAGTCTACTGCATTGTTAAATAGGATGTTAGTGTTAAGTTTGTCGGAAATCTCGGAAATGGTTTAAAGGTTATTGAGCTAACTTTGGCTTGACTCGACTTTGACTTCTTGACTTTCCTATTGTAATGACTCCATTGTTATAATCCTTCTTTATTTTTACGATTACGGTTACTTAACTTTTTTCAAAAGAAACTTGTTGAGGCTCAAGCAGAGACGTATGTAGACAGTCAAGGTTTTATTCTCACACAAATTATACATTGCTTTGGCAATTTTTGGCATTGTGAGTCCAAAAACTTTTCCCCCTTCAAATCATAATGAACTGTGGGGTTGATCTTGTTAGTTAGTGGGCAAGTAACGACTGCGGGGATTACCCCCTACATCTGCATCTTCCTTTGTAGAGTTGGATTTGGGTACTGTTTACTTATTTCAACTGTTTACCTCTGATAGTTTTTCACCCCGAAACGTGATGTTTAAATTAACGTTTGGATTTGGTTTTTTGAAGAAACTATCTTTGTGGGCAATCTTTACATTACAATTGCTCAGCCAGCAAGTATGTAATACGCTGCGCTATAAGTACGTAAGCTCTTTTTTAAGAATAAAATGTAGAAGATAAAGAAATGTTATTTATTTGAGTAGGCAAAGAAACACCTAAGCTTAAATCGAAATGTAAAGGGCTTCCGGTAGGCGCAAATGAAAATTTTAGTTTTAATGGTTTGTTTGTGTTATTGCAACAATCAGTAATAGATACATAGGCAAGGCAAAGTCTATCCGTGACACCAAAACAACAAAGTAATACGAAATTATTATGGCATCAAATCCCTGGGATTTCTTAGATTATACTCTCACTGCATTTTAATTTGAACGTACTATAATTTTTTAACCACGCTTTAAGCTATGTAGCAGTACTGACAGGATTAAACCATAGTAAGTGCAGCATTGTATTGCATTGGCGTGATGAGATGACTGTGCACTACTAGTACACATTCTTACTGGGTGGTTCCTTTGTGTTCGTAGTTTGTTCCTCCGGCTCTTTGTAGTATGAATGAGGTTTGGCTGTATGGAATAGAATGCTTTAAAATGATTACTTATTATCGTTAGATAGATGCTCTATGCAGAGGAGCGTAAACAAAACCAGAAGAGAGCCAAAGGAAAAACCACAAAAGCCGCTTATGCACCATGAAATCATCAGGGAGTAATACATTCAGAGTACAAAAGCATTTCCATCTGCATGGTTACGGATAGCACCGTAACCGTATGACAGGCAGAGAGTATCAGTATAGGGATCTACCCAGTTAAATTCAAATTGGCGACATGCACTGGTATAACACATTAAGTAGCTTCGTCATACCATGTAATATGTTAGGATGCGGAATGTTTATATACCAACCCGTTTTAATTGTATCGGCTTCGGCATCGGTTGCTTATACATATCTGTATCTGTAAGGACTGTAGCCATCTGCTAGGCAGGCTGCTCCTTATCCGTTGATAATCGGCCAAATTTATGTCAAATCTGGAATAACCAAAGTAAAATATTTCTAATTCGAATAGCAAACCCTTAGAGCCTTTAATAGAAGCTTTCCTCCAAATCGCCGCATATGATCACATATTTCTATGGAATCCTGTAAAATTGGAATGAAATGCCGTCAGTTCCTTTATTTTCTGGATGGCATGGTATACCTATATGAAGTATGTAATAACAGTAAAAAATATAAATTAATATGAGCAGGGGAGACAAGTAACAGCTTTTGGAGCCAAAAGAACAGAAACATGCCGAAGCCTTATAGGATTAGTACTATTATACAAAGGAGAGGTAGTCATTGGAAAGAAAAAAAGGCCGAAGTGATCTTGACATGATTTCATAGCGTCTTTGCTTGGCTTTGCTTTGCTTTACTTTACTTTATACTCTTTAAATCTGAGCTGAGTTCTGCAGGCAGATAAATCCACATCCATAGCTATAGCTGCACGTTGTTTAGTCTGTGCTCTGCTCCAAGATTTGTATATATTGTATCGTATCTTTGTTACAGCCATATAGACGTACTTAGAGACTTAGACAGATTTAGGGGGAATAATGCTTTAAAAAAGATTTCAAGTCTCGATAATACTGAGTGGATCGAGTGAGTGGAGGACGCGATGATTATGAACTGTAGGAAAGTGTAAAATTGCTTACTCAACTATTACGTAGGTAGGCCATAGATGTATGTATATATGTAGGTATGAAGCAGCCTCCCATCCCTGTAGATTTAACTTTATTGCCTTTTATATTACCTATTCCTTTACCTTCTGAGTCATTATATAAGAATAGACAATGCACAAGTGCAGTGTGAAGTCTCGAGTGTACGGAAAGATGAGAGAGATACGAGCGTTTAATTGACGTCAGGTGTCTTATCGGCAGGAAGGCTTCCCTGTATGTACGCACACACGTCCACATCCGCCTGCATAACATCTACATTTACATGTCCAATTTACCTAGGTAGGTACAAACGCAGTAAATACTTTTCCTTTTCCTATAAAAACAACAAAAAATACAATCAAATGGACTGATAGTGTCGCTTAAAAGCAAATACACAATTCAAATTTGACTTTGAGCAAACCTATCCATTCTCAATTCACCTACCAACCTACCAACCTACCTTCATCTGCATAGGTAATTACTATAGACTGACGAATATTGAGGTATAGGTGTGGGGAGCGTACCTGTTTGCATGTACTTCACATTAAATGCAAGCATTAAAGCTTGCTCTGGTGGAGGTTTTAATTAGACCAATTTTTTTGGGCAAAGTCTCTATCTATAACTTATGCAGAAACAGGTACTATGCACCTGGTGCATTTTGAGCACACAGGAAAAAAAACGGATTACCTATCTTACTATGTAGTTAGTACATGTAGAGCTGCACGTGTAGTTGGGTAGAATAAATGTTATTTGTATGTACCTATGCATTGGAATGGATTGCAAAGGTTCAGGTAACAAACTATTTATTTATGCAAGAGCCTTTGATGTGATGTGAAGTTTGTGTTTTGAATTCGACGGCGATGTTTACTTGACGCTTTAATGTTTAAGGGAGAAAGACAGCTGGTGCTGGGCCTGCTGCAAGTATGTGTATATTTAGCGTAAACAAGAGTAGAACGAAAACTGCAAGTTTGTGTGTGTGTGTGTGTGTAAAACGTCTGCGTGAAATAGTGAAGTAAAAATGAAAAAAGCTGGAAGGTTGGTTGGAGGCAGGTTCTTTAAAGCGGAACTAGAAAAGTTACAATTTACAATTATCTCTCGCGTTACCTTGTACTGTCCATGTCCCATGAATTATTTACTCGCTTTTTAGCCTACCTAATAAGAGACGAAGAAGGAGTAGTAAGGTGCGAGAGTAGTAGGTATTCTTTTTCTGTTTTCTGGGTCCCAGTCAGTACTTAGCATACTCCATTGCATTGGACAGAGACTTTAGTCCTCAATTGGAATTCCACGTGTTCCTAATTCACTCCCCACTAGTATCCATTATGCATGTTCAGGCTAATCTAACATTAAGGGAGACATGACTTTGTGGACCGAGTAGCCGCCGTACAAGCAAAAATCTTCTCATTGTCCTTTAATAATTTATTAAGGCTGTATATTGGCTAAGATGGCTATACTTGTACACTTATTGCAGTACTAAACATGTAGTTTACAGTAAAGCCTATAGCGATGTCTATAGTCTGTTATACATTTAGCATATTTATGTACATAGTTTCTTCCATCAAAATCAGCATCATCTCTTAATTTCCTTCGCGGGTTGTTCCATGTGAAAGGCGGAAGGCCTACAGTAACCCTGTAGGCAGTAGTAGGCACTAATCGGTAGGATTTTTTCGGAGATGCCCTGCGTCAGTGGCAGAAATTGGTTATTAGAAATGAGCCGAGATTTCAAAATCTGCAAGCTACAGCTAACGCACCACTTTTTCAAATTATCTGCGTGTTTTCAAAAACATTCATAACTTCCACCCTCCAGATTAGATTAAGTAGGAAGGAAGCTCTTTGAAAATTTTCTCAGACTCTCCAACCTGTCAACATTTTTTCCCCCCTTAGACCTTGATTTCACGTGCAGGTTTATCAATAGTTAACTTTAACTACAGTTAGTTTATCCATGATTAGCGTGTGA
>JAQFZC010008419.1:0-10193 GCA_034695205.1 Dicyrtoma fusca | reverse complement strand
TGATCTAAGTTAATGATCTATCCCGATGTTTGTAACCACGTATGCTTTAAAGACAATAAACAAATATACAAATATAACATAATTGCCAATCTCATCATAAATGGATATACACAGGGTGTCTAGGAATGCATCCATGGTCACATCACAACACCTTCCTTCATCAATTAGCCACCAACACCACCAGCACCTCTGCCACCAGTCCCATGATGTCCTTGTTCTACTCCAGAACAAACTCCGCTGTTCCACTGAGGGGCAACATCATCTTCACTGCTACTATGATCCTTAGGTTTCCACATGGGTCGAGATTTCAATTTCATGTCGCTGTCACTCTGTACTATAGTCCTGGGCTTGAACATTGGTGGTTCCATTTTCCCTTTCAATCTGTCATTCAGCTCGGGACCAGGCTTCCTGCAGTCAAACTGTGGTGGTTCCATTGGCTTAGTGATGACTTTCACCTCAACCCTATCTGATGTAGGATTCCTTCTTACGCGTCCGGCCTGCTGACTGCTCTTCCTGGCTTCTGTCGGCTGGGTCGCCTTGAACCGTAAAGGAGTGGTCTCGTCATGAATTTAGTCAATATCTTGATGTTGTATGTCCTCATAGTCATCCTTACTAGTTCGCAAAACACTATGGTTTTTATCCTTCCTGGATAGACGTTTCTCTTGTGCGAGATCATCTTCTTCTTTGTATCTTCTCTTCTTTGAGGTTTGAGTTTTCTTCACACCGAAGCTTTGTCGATTCTTAGAGCTGCCCCTGGTTAGAACCCGCAACTTCCTTCCTAGAACCTTTTCAAACTCTTTTCCGAGTTGCTCCTTCCTGTTGAAAAACTTCTCCGTTCTCGTCTAAGAATTCTTCATCTCCTTCCTTAGTCCTTAGAGAAGTAGCAATTGTTTGAGATTTCTTTCCTTTGCACACGTGCCATAACCCAATACCTGTAATTATAAGCATAATAACAACAACAATCCTAAAATGATTGACTATGCCAAACTAGTCTCTTTGGTCATGTGGGCTTTGGTTCTTGGTACAAAGATAAACTGATTGTAGTCCTCAAGTGGTTCGATCAATGTCGTCCAGTTCAGCACTGGTTCCAAGTGAAACTTAATTTGTTCTATGAAAGTCTTTTCCACCTGCTCTTGATACATCTTATCTAGCTTCGTTCCTTCATAGATGTGGTTACCTATCTGTACGTGCCGGGTCACTGGTATACGGAACACTTCCTCTGGACATGGCAATGTCTCCTTGGGTAGTACTGTATAATTCTGCCTCGCACAGTAGATATGGAATTCTGCATTGAACACCTTTACTTGAGTAAAATCCTCTTCGTCTCCAGATTTCGTAGGTCTGCAGTCGGTTACCTTAAAATGACGATTTTCTTCTTTGATATTTAGCAACGGTCTGCACTTATTGAACGACGTCATAAATAGACTTCTTTCTGCGGGTGTCCTGAAGTTCACTTCATATAAGCAATTATGTTTGGTTGAGAATAGGGTATTAGATGGGCCGTTGTACCTTACTATACATGTGGATCTATTTATCTTCGCTTGTAGCTCAAATGGGTCTGTCTCAAGCACCACTAAATCGTCCGTGATGTTAGGTGTCTTGAATCGTAAGTGTGAACGCTCATCTTCTCCTAATTTGCATTGTTCTCCCTTGGCATATTCCACTGGACAGTTATATCTACACGGCAGTGTATTATTCAAATAATCCAGGAATTCCCCAGTCGGCCTACCTCCTCAGCCTATCTCGGTGTAATCTTGTCAGTGGCATAATCTGCATGTGAGTGTCCTACCAGAAATAGTTGTCCATTCCTTGGATAGGTCAGTCCTAGGTTACTGGTACTTTTCAAGTACCTTAACACGTTCAGTGCTGCCTCCCAGTGAGTGCTGTCATATGTAGTCAGGAATCTAGAAAGCTTACCTACTACAAACGATATATCCGGTTTTGTGCACTTCGCCAAGTAGAGTAGCTTCCCCACTATCTCCGGATATTCATACTTGTACAAATCTGGATTTTCTGCTTTCTTGAGTTCAACATATGGCTGCATCGGCACCGACACTGGTCTGCAATCTTCCATATTGAATCTCTTCAGCATTTCTAGTACGTACTGTTCTTGAGAGAGTACGACTTCTTCTTCTCCTATGTCAATCTTGATCCCGAGATACGTCGTCGGCTTAGTTATGGTGCTGTCGAAACATCCTTGTATATATTTCAGCGCCGCCTTAACCGTAGAACTCGTTTGGGAGATCACTTATCCATCATCGACATAGATTACCATGTAAACAACTTCACCCTTGATTTTCCCGACATAGATGCTCGGATCCTTTTCAAGTGGTCGAATGTTTATCTTGGCAAGTTTTTCTGTGAACGTATCACACCAGGCTCTGAATGCTTGTTTCAAACCGTACAGACACTTGACTAGTCTGCAGATCTGGTCTTCACCGTTTTCTAACCCTTTTGGTTGCTTCATATAGACTATCTTTTCGACCGGACTGTTCAAGAATGCTGTCTTGACATCAAACTGAATTATTGTCATGCTTCTGGCCGCCATGCTCAATAATAATCTTACCAATTCATATCTGCATACGGATGAGAACGTCTCCGTGAAGTCGATTTCGGATCTTTGTGTAAACCCACGAATAACGAATCTTGCTTTGTAGCTGGCAATGCTACCATCTTGGTTTTTCTTAATTTTGTAAACCCAGCGGTTTTCCAAGATCTTCACATCCTTCGTATAGGGCTTGTGGTCTACCAGTTCCCAGGTGTGGTTGACGCGATGCGCATCTAATTCCTTCCTCATCGCTTCCATCCACTTCTTCCTATCTGGACTGCACATAGCCTCTTTATACGACTGTGTTTCTCTTCCTTCCTGAGTTTGGCCAGACATTGGAAAGGCTTCAACAATCCTGGAGGCTTAAGTTCCTCTTTGGATCTAAGTCCCTCCCTGGTTGGGGGCAAACCTTTAACTTTCGGTTTCTTCTCCTTAATAATCTTGACTGGTTCTGGAGGTTTTGGATCTTCTAAAGTAAGCAACGCTTGAGCTGGTTGCTCACTCTCTTCATTTTCTGAAAAATCCAATTCTTGTACATTAACATTCTTGAAGTTAATGACATCCTGAAACTTCTCAGGGCTGACATTCATTGATGGTTTGAGCACCACCATCTTCGAAGGTGACCTCTAGGCTTCAGTGTGGACTTCATTGTCGTCACAACTGCTTACTGCCTTTTCCTTCGGTATCTCTGTCTTCTGTTGAGTGTCTGCTGCACCTACTGACGAATCCTTGATGTCTTCATCTTCAGAGCTTGTTTCTTCATAGAACAGGGTTTCTCCCACTTCTTTTCCAGTGAAGACCTCATTTGTTGAAGAAAGCTCCCTATCGTGATAGCTTGAGCGCTCATCCTGATCTTGTACGATCACTGGTTTCTCCAGATCCTCGTCATCAGGTAAGTCGTCCTCAACTTCAATCTTAGCTGGGGCTACTACATCCTCCGAAAACAATTTGTTATGAGACTCTGATAGCATATTTTTCTTTTGATTGTAGACCCTGTAGCCTTGTCCTCCGGGAGTGTATCTTACGAGAATGCATTTCTCGCTCTTCGGATCCCAGTCATCCCGGCTGTGTCCAGGCAAGTAGTGAAAACCTACGCTTCCCAGAACTCGTGTGTGATCCATGTTGGGAACCTTCCCATAGATCAATTCATAGGGAGTCTTCTCATGATTCTTGCTGCTCAACGTCCTGTTGAGTATGTAACATGCCGTACGTATTGCTTCATCCCATAGAGATTTCTTCAATTTTCCGCCGATCATGCATGATCGCGCCATCTCCTTTACAGTACGGACATCCCTCTCAATAATTCCATTAGATTCTGGGCAGTACGGTACCGTAGTCTCGTGACAAATACCTGTCTTTGCAAAGTATTCTTTAAGATCCGTATTAACGAACTCAGTTCCATTGTCGCTCATGAACGCCTTCACCTTCCTTTCTGTCTGAGTATACATCATCTGCACGTATTCCTTGATACATTGTGCTGTATCACTCTTGTTCTTCAAGAAGTAGGCAATTCTGAAATTCGATGCTTCATCCTTCAGAAGTAGGAAATATTGGCAGCCATTTAACGATGGTACTCGTATTTTTCCTATGCAATCTCCATGGAACTTCTCTCCTGGTTCGTAGTTGGCATCTCTCGTCACCTTTAGGAATGAGCTTCTTGTCAGTTTACTGAGTTGACATACCTCACAGCTAATTACCTTACGTTTAAACTCACGACTTGGTAATCCTTTGACGGCTCCTGACATCGCTGCCTTCTGCATGTATGCAGGATTGATGTGTCCGAGTCGTTCATGCCATCGTTGTACCGTAACTATAGACATAGCCTTGTGCTGCATTACTTGGGTTGGTCGAAAACGCATCAGAGAGACACCTGCTTCTTCAGAGAATCTAGCCTGGGGCCTGTGACGATGAATGTTTTAGCTAATGCCGATTATTCAATCTATTCGTAGCTTAATCTTTAATTTATAATTTAAATCTATATTTGGGTGAAATTAGGGGGATGAGATGAATATCGCATTACGAATAATTAATATAGCAACTCGTTCGGCATGGCTTTGTAAGAGGGTCAGCCATGACGGCTGAAGACCGTTGGTCTATCTCATATTTTCTATCTTTAGAATCAATGCATTAATAAAATAATAAAATAAATATATAAATAAATACACAAATCTCTAAGAGTATCTGCACACAATATGATTCACTTTTATCCTTCCAGTTTATTATATAATTCACCAATCAATCCATTAATCCAAACAATAAATCCTGTCTCTTATTTTTATTAAAATCTATCCATTGTACTTCCTCCGTGGTACTTTACTCTCCCTGCGCTCCCGACTCTAACTGAATCTGAAGTCCTGTCCTCCGTCTCTCGTCTCTGTCCTTCTTCATGCTAGTTCGCATTGCGCAATCGTCACATTCAATATAAGCTCTTCCCATAACTTACGTCTAATTCATGCTTACATAAAACTCAATCTTACACTTCCTTTTCTTTTAAATTTAACGTCCTCGTTAAAATACGTAGCAATCTTAAAATTAAAGTAAATATATTTTATAATTAACAGAGTCAATTCATTAATAATATCATTTTACGTAGTACAAATAAATCATAAGCAATTCAATTCATTAGTGCTTAGTGCAATCAATAATAATTAATAATAATAAGTAGATAAATCATAACTAATAAAATAGCAATGGTATGTATTGTAAGATTAGAGTTATATTATAAGGGATTATTAGATGTAAGTTGTGAGAAGAGCTTGTATTAAGCATGACGACTGCGCAATGCGAACTAGCATGAGGAAGGACAGAGACGAGAGACGGGAAGTCAGATTGAAAATTCAGTTATCGTCGGGGAAGCAGCGAGGAGAGTGATCGTCAAGAAGCAAGACCGAAGGGAACAGTGAGCCAGAGGATAGTTAATAGAGAATCTGCCTTTGTGAAGTATATTGAGAGTTTATTAATTCAAGTTTGATATTAAGTCCTAATCGAGGCATTGTGTGTACTCTTTTTTGGAGATTATTAGCATAATCCTTTATTCATATTTTAGTGTTTATTTCATTTATTATTTATAATCGTCATTTGAATAATTATATAATTAGTGAGGAAGTAGTTAGAAATAAACCAACAGGTCTGAGGTCTTCCATGGCCGACTCTCTCACTAGCAGAGCCTTGCGAGTTGCCAAGTTATTTAGAAATAGATAATTAGAATGAGATCTTCATCTCGTCCCCCAGTGATCATAATAATTGTAATTAAGGAAAGTGAATTAGAGCCAGAGCTACGCAGAGATGGAAGATTTACTATTCTATTCTATTAATTAAAACATACATCGTCACATGGTGGAGTTCGCCGTGTCTTTCTAAGTTGGTCAAGATGAAGTAAAATTATTCGCAGTAGTGAGTTAAAACTATTATAAGTTCGAAATTAAAAATTTTCGAAATCTGAGATCCAAAATTTTAAATCATAAAAGTGAAAAAGAGACAATAAAATCCTATAACGGACAACGGTAGCCATTTTGTAAGAACTCATCACCGCATGCTACAAAACACATCTCAGTATGGCGGCTACATCTTCATCATCATCAACGGACGAAGACCATGAAGCAGAGTCGTAAGATTTCATCATTATTAAAAGAATTGTAAGTTCAAAATTATCTTTTAATCCGTAGAATTACCTTATTGACAAAATCATTATTGAGTAGAAACATTCAAAATTCTTAAAATATTGATGTTTAAGTGCCAGTTATAATTGAATTCATGCTAAGACATTTTGGTAGAATCATATTATATTTTCAGTAGCGTGTCACTAGAGTATATCAACATGGCGTCGAAACGTACTATTAAATTCTGTATGTGAGTGCACAATCGACCGTAATATCGAAGTCTTTCTTTTCAAAGCCACATGGCATTGTAACTGACCGACAGCAAAATTCCTTAATATCGAAGTTTTAAATTTCTTTATGCCATTAGCTTGATTTATCATTATAATTTTTTTTCTACTGTATTTATTCGGCATACGAATGAGTAACAACGTTTTATTTCGAATTACTGGAAAATTGGAAAAAGGTATTGATTCTAGGAAGGTTGAAATTATTGATTTTGACATGAATTTAATGTACAAGGGTAGGAAGAGCGAAAAGAGAAAAAATGATCAGAACAACTCAGGAACCGAGACTAGTTCAGAGACAATTGAAGAGATAGATTTGGAAACTTTGGATGAAGAGAATTGTTATTCAGCTAAGCTAGCTCAGACATTAGATTTAAATCAGCCAGAGAACAAAGACCAAGATGATTCTATAGTTGTCATTGAACAGGAGAATAATTTGTCTACAGAGGAGCATATTCAAAAACTTAGATTGAAATATACACAGACTTTGAAGGAAATTGAAGAAACGAAAAAATTAATTTTTGGAAAAAGAGGTACGAAAGAACCCCATACTTTAGAGGTTACAATTAATGATGATTCACGATCAGTTAAGAAAATAACAGCAGAGGAGAAATTCCATCGAGAGTTATCTCAGACAAAAAATCCACACACTGGTTGTTCAAAAACTAGTCGTCAGATAGACAAGGACTTAGAATTAGTATCTTTCGGCGAAGCAACGAAAATGGTTAGCCAATCTCTTCAATATCAAAAAAGCAACGAAATTGCAGGATCTTCCAAAACGGGAAATACATTTAAACCTGGTGGGAGACAATTTCAAAAAGCTTTAGTTGCAGGTGACAAAGTCATGGAAAACAAAACATACAGGAAAGATAAGAATAAATTATCAGCTTCAGTACCAGAGAATCTTGATTTCGAATTACTAACTGAAGGTTATGATGAGTGGGAAGAGTTTAGTGAACAGGAATACGAAGCGCGATGCGGATATCGAGAACCACGAGCGGATAATTCTAACTCTACGAGAGGAAGTCTCAAAGCAGGAGAGAAAGATGAAGCATACCCAGGTCAACCATCAATTCTAGTAACTGGACCAAGTGCTACAAAGGAATCTAATCCTAATCCAACACCAAACTTACATCAACCAATGGATATTGACGAAGACAAGGATGTTAACAATCTTCAAGGACAAGATCATAATATTATTACTCAACAGGATGAGGACAAGAGATACAAAGATCTTAAACTGGAGTTCATTCTATTCAAACTGGAATTCCACAGGTTCGAAAAAATGCAAATGGGTATTGGACCATATCTTTGTTCCTTGAATTCTGAAACTTATTTGAATAATTTGCAAGATGAAAGAGCAGATAAACAGATTTCATGGAAGTATTTTTGAGTACACTTTGTTATTTTGTTGCGGATTCACAAGACAAACAGGTCGAATATTGGTTTTTAAAAATAGAACCATGGCTAATTACTAAAAGACTTGATGCAAAGACTGATCAGGATAGATACGAATTATGGTTATTTAGAGATCAGTTGATTCAGGAATTTGATCCAAAAGACCATCAGATTAGAGCAGATGAGGATTTTGCAGACTATTCATTAGATAAAACTGCAGTGGAATTTATGACAGGAATTGTTTCAATTATTCAGCGAATGAACCCTAAATTTTCAACTCACAATATTTTGAGAAAAGTTTTGAAAAAATTATTAGGTAAAATCAGAGCTGAAATGCACAACAAGTATTGTTACTCAATCTCAGAATTTCGAATTCGATTACAGAATGTACTTGATAAATTTCGACAGTTAGACAAGCAAAGTGCTAGAGACAATATTTACATTCCAAAGGAAGGTCAAAATCCACAATCGAGTTCAACTCGTTCAATTCTGACGAATCAAGGTCACAATAAAAAGACATCAAATCAAAACAGAGCTGTGAATGATCGATTGAAATTCATAAATTGCGGATATTGTTTTTCTCTTGGTTTCAAGGAGAAAGATGTTTGGAAAAATCAACATCGACCGAAAAGTAATATCGAAACAGGTCAGAGTTCAAGTTACGTTAGGCATCAGGGAAAGAATAATATTCCATCTACGATGATATTTCAAACACAACAGCCGAGACAGAATTTTAAATTCGGATGGGGTTTAAATGGTATACGTCCTACAGGTCAAGGCAGAGGTACATCATTTCCAATTATGAAATACCCAGTCTTCAATAAACGAGACCGAGATATTTCAAGGAATAATCAGGGTCCTAATCACCCGAACCATCACTAATTTTTGATACTAACTACAAACTCATAAGTTATGAATTATTGATCGTTGATAATGAATTGATGCTACGATTATTCTTCATACAATATTACTGACATTACAATTTTCAAGAACGACAGGATAAACTAAGAAAGCTACAGAGAAAGGACAAGAATAAATTTTGTTCACATTTTGAGATTAAATGAATTTTGATTTTGATTATTTTGTTGTTTAGTACAGATATGAATTGAAATATGGAATTTGTTACAATTAATTAAACTTTTTCTACTTATTGATTTCAAATAGTACTGATAGCATTGTTTTTGATTTGAAACCAGATTAAAGCTCGTAAAGGAATTATTTTTTGAGAACGGAACGAAACTAGAGCTAGTGAAATAACATTACATTCTAGTAGGGATAATTGTGGGAAATAGTAGTAAATACAACAATAAGTATAATAATTTAGATTCAATTAGCTAATTCATTGATAAATCGAGAGAGAATTCATTCTTTGATATAATCGAATTTAATATTATGCGTGCCATTTTGTGAGATTTTATGAGATTTCAGTTACCAAATACCACAAGAATAGTAATATTCATCAAAACTGAAAATCTTCAATTCCATCATTTCTCCAGATCATCTTATATGTCAAGTTACCATTGTTCAAATATCAACTTACGGTGACGATTTACAATAATCTACGTCAAGCTAAACCCGAAACTAATTATTTTACTCAAATATTAATATTCAACCACTTCAATTTGATCATAATTAATTTCATCAGTTACAATTAACCCGATTTTAGAATTTTAGTCACAATTTTAATTTTTTTTAACTAAACAAAATTATGGGATCAGATGTTTTCGTTATTAATTAGTATTAGTGGGGAAGAGCTTTGTTAATTTTGATTTTGAGGGGATATTTTTCGATGTAGTATTCAAAGAGGAAATTAGACGAAAAGGCAATTGCAACTAACAAACAATTACCTAGTCTATTATTAAAATAAATTAAGATGACGAAACGGCGATAACTATAATCTATTACCTAGTCAAAACTGTATATTTTACTTGAGATTAGTTCAGATACAATTAAATAATCAGGGCATTATTTTTACGTTCATATACAGAGCAACTAAAAGGAAGTAACTACTTACACTAATTCCCGATAATTATTGTACTTATTACATTTTTGATTCTACATTCCTCCGAATGTATGATCAATCCATGTATGGAGGATATTGCATTCAACTTTGGAATTGACAGGAGTATTTTTTTTACTACGCGTTAGTGCAAAGCATTTTTATCTTATATTAGTTTTATTGAATATAATAATACGACGATATTTGTTATCACTTCAATTATTTTTTTACTTATACCTATTGAGAGGAAAAATTTTGGATCATTTAAAATAAATCTTTTAAAAGTATTTTGGGGAAGTTGAGACGTGAGATTCAAAACTTGGAGATTGGAAGGTGGTTGGTTAAGCCAAATTTGAAATGGTGGA
>JAQFZC010008418.1:0-10194 GCA_034695205.1 Dicyrtoma fusca | reverse complement strand
CCTCAGTTATATGATAATTTGCTTATATGATATGGGTGCTGTCTGAATTACATCATAAAAACGAGGGACTACTGTACTTGTAAGTTGAATTATTATTTTACCCAGCAATTCAAGATAAACCACTTGCTGGTTGCTATTTCTTCAGACTAAACTAAAGTAAAGAATACAAAAATATCATTACAACACTATTTTATTTTCTCTATCAATTGCGTCCAATGCAATGGTTCTGGGTGGGAATTTTTCTCTCAATTCACAGGCGCTATCAGCTCAACAATGAGTAGTGCAGCTTACAATTATTCTACCTCTCAGTCATTTCAACATCACTTAAGTATAAAGGCTGTGTGTGTAGCAGGATGAAACTTGAAAAAAAATATTCCACTTGCATTACTTCTACCCAGGAAAGAAAATCTAGTTTCCGATCTGGTTCAAAGTCTGCTCTGGATCCCAATTTTAAGCATCTTCAAAAATACGGTCTCACTCACAACATTCAAATCAAGATTTTAAGGTTAAAAATAAATGAGAAAAATCAGAGCGCATTTATAGTTAACCGTACAAAGACGTCCTCAAACATCGGCAACTGTCCTAATCGCGGGACAAAAAGTGACAACCAAAATCCGGGGGAAGAGAACAATTGTGACACTTGCGGGAAAAATTGTAAAACAAAACAAAGGTGGAATTATCATTTAAAAACACATTTAAGCCATAAACGAATCCCGTGTACGTACCCAGGGTGCAAGTACACATGTATTGTTGCTCAGTCCCTTAAAATTCACATGCAGGTCCATTCGGAAGAGAAACCATACACGTGTCAACTGTGTGAATATAAAACTAAATACCAATCTAATTTAAGGAGCCACTTCCTTCTGCACAAAGGAGAAAAACGACACGCCTGCGAAATCTGCCCCTGGAAAACAAACTGCCCCCGAAATTTGAAATCACACGTGCAAGTTCATCACCAGAATCCAAAGGACAGACCGAGACCCTTTCCCTGTACATTCTGCAGCTACGCTGGCCATACAGGGTGGCAGCTAAAGTTGCATATGCGCACTCACACTGGTGACAAACCCTACAAATGTGAGACGTGTCCCTATGCTTCAACACAACCAAGTCATTTGAGGGAGCACCTGAGGACCCACACGAAGGAGAAGCCTTACAAGTGCAGTCTCTGTCCCTACACTTGCACCACTAACACCATTTTGCTCAGTCATACGCGAAGCCACACAGGCGAGCGACCTTTTGCCTGCAAGCATTGCGACTATCGAGCCACACAACGCAGCCATCTCAACAGCCACGTCAAAAGATTTCACACCGAAGAAGGCTCCCAGAAAAATGTCCGGTGTCCACTCTGTACGGACACATTTTACAGCAAAGCCATACTGGAATCACACATGCGTCGACACACGGGGGAGAAGCCCTTCAAATGCAGATTTTGCAACAAAGGCTCCACTCAATCCAGCGCTAACCTCATCCATGAAAGACTGCACTGTAAAATGAGGAAGCTGTAGCTCGTTTGTTGTAACTAGCCATTTAAAAAATGTTAAGTATAGCATTGAAGATATATTTAGTAAATATTTTGTAGATTTCTTTTGTAGCAACCAAATTTGGTTGAAATCCGCGTGGTTCTTGTTATTAAAACACCAGTCTCCCTGGTCGAACTGCAAACGTCGAAATGCTTAGAAACAAATAAACTACAGAGCAATGCGAATCACGCCTATATTTTTAAACACGCCCATCAAAAAATGTTCGCATCATTTTAAAAGTAATACATAAGAAAAGTAATACCTTAAACTCGTTTTGTACGAAACGGCTTGCTTTGGATAATTCGGTAACTCAAATTGGTGTTACATTATACAGACTTATATTTAGGACGTAATGGAAGGAACTAACAATATGGTTTTGATTTTAGTTTCATTGCCTACACTGTCGGTTCATTATCCGGATTTAACAATAACAATCACTTTTTCAATTTCTAAGACAAGACTCAATTGAACATGCCCTCCCATGTGGTCTAGTGGCTAGGATAGCTGGCTTTCACCCAACAGACCCGGGTTCGATTCCCGGCATGGGAATATTTTTTTTTCACTCAATGTAGAAACAATCAACTGTCGTATAATTTATTTTGTATGATATTCTTGCACTCAAAACATTTTACTGTGTACCGCAAAAGAACTTAAACTTGTGTTTAAATAAGTAAGGCATAATAAGGCGAATTTGGGCGGTCTTTTGTAGAGAAGTATTGCGCCCATTTTAAAATTCTCTGACATATTTGCCCAACTGACCCCATCCCGTTATTCCCAAATCTGCGATCGAATCATTAGTGCAAAAACTGAAGGCTCATTTATGACTGCCCTTTAGCTCAGTAATTTAAGTAAAAAGGGAAACATTCGTGAAGCTTTGCCATCAAAATAATGTCGTATGTACAGGCAGACAGGACACACTATTGCTGTAATACAAAACACAAACGCAGTTTGTACAAATCAAACCAATTCCAGGCATTCAGGGTACTATTATGTATTCGTCATAGACGTGTGTATATTTACCAATAATAAAATTATAAGCTTACTGTGAAATAATAATCGTCTGCATTAATTTATGAATTATTTAAACCTTAAGACGTAATGTTTGCAAGTTCTTCAACACATACGATAATTTAGTTCGTTGTACTGGCCTTCTTGGCTGCTGGAAAACGTGTAGGGAAATCCAATGAGGGGATGTTCATAAATAACGCTGAAATGTTTCCAAAAAGAATCAATCTTCCGAGATTTGTGTTGTGAAAAATTGTTTTTTCAACGACGTTGAGGGACGCCTCGCGCTGCAGGTAGTATATACGGCAAAGATTATTTGCATCACCTCGATAGCACTATATCCAGAGATGATATACCTATAGGGATGTAATGTGAAACTGATTCTAGGAAACTAACAAGTTCAACTGTAATATTAATGGTGCGGCTGCGGCAGTGATCTGTGTACCTGGAAGCCCAAAATTCCATCCCCAGAACACTTGCATGCAAGGCTGGGATTACACAATAAAATCACTCCGCCTTTTCGTCAGTCGTTTTAGAGTGCTGGTTCAAAAGTTAAACTATTATTCTACACAGTATTTAAGGTAGATAACTTGCTGGTTGATACTCCTATATATTAAATACAAGTAAAGAATATAAAATGTAATATATTGTAATATTATTTCATGTTCTCCATTAGCTGCGCCCAGGGCTTCTGAATTGAAATTTTTATTTTTATTTACAGTTGCTGTCAGTTCCACCGTGCAGCTTAAATACAAAGTTCTTTCAAGACGACTTAAATCTACAGGTAGTGTGGAGCAGTATGAAAATTCAAAAAGAACATTCCACTTCCAGTGCATCTACCCAAGACAGAAAATCAAGTCTCTGATCTGCTTCCAAATCTTCTGTTGATTCCAATTCCAAGCTCCTTCGACAGCACGGTGTCACTCACAAGATTCAAATAAAGATTTTCAAATTAAAAATAAATTATCCGCGGCAGAACGTATTTCCAGTGAGCCGAACAAAGGCAGGCCCTACTGTCTCAAACAGGGACCACAGTCCCAATCTCTCGACAGAAAGTGACTTGGTTCGGCCTCGCGGTCAAAAGAACCAAACACCCGACAGAAAGTACAAATGTGGAGCTTGCGCGAAAATGTATACAACGAAACGAGGTTTGCAGTACCATTTAAAAACACACTCAAACAATAAACAAGTCTCGTGTACGCATCCAGGGTGCAAGTACAAGTGTCATTTTATGCTTCACCTTAAAATTCATATGCGGATCCATTCGGCAGAGAAACTATATCAGTGTCAGCTGTGTGAATACAAAACAAGGCACCAGCCTTATTTAAGGCGCCACGTCCTTCTGCACACAGGAAAAAAGCCATACGCCTGCGCAATCTGCCCCTGGAAAACAAGCAGCTGGGGAAATTTGAAAAGACACACGCAAGTTGATCATCAAAGTCCGAAGGTAAGACCGAGACCCTTTACTTGTGCCTTCTGCAACTACGCTGGTCATACACGAACCCTTGTAAAGATACACATGCGCATGCACACTGGGGAAAAACCCTACAAATGTGAGATGTGTCCCTATGCGTCGACGCAACGGAGTCACTTAAGGGAGCACCTGAGGACCCACACGAAGGAGAAGCCATACAAGTGCAATCTGTGTCCATACACCTGCACCACCAACACAATTCTGCTCAGTCACACGCGGATTCACACTGGCGAGCGGCCATTCGCCTGCAAGCAATGCGACTATCGAACCACGCAACGCGGTCATCTCAACGGTCATGTCAAAAGACATCACACCGAAGAAGGTTCCCAGAAAAAGGTCAACTGTCCACTCTGTACGGATAAATTTTATAACAAATTCACACTGGAATCCCACATGCGTCGACACACGGGGGAGAAGCCATACAAATGCAGATTTTGCAACAAAGGCTCTACTCAATCCGGTGCAAACAACGTCCATGAAAGACGGCAATGCAAAATGAGGAAGCTGTAGCTCGGTTGTTGTAACTAATCATTTAAAAAATGTTAAGTATAGCATCGAAGGTACATTTATTAAGTATTTTGCAGATTTCCTTTGTGGACGCCAAAGGTTGAAATCCGAATGTTTTGTGTTAGTACGATTAAAACAAAAATTTCTCTAGTCGAACTGCTATGCGAATTTCGCCTTTAGTAGTAAACGAGACAATCAAATCATTTGCTTGATTTTAAAAGTATTACATTGAATCTTTTTGTTAGACACCACTTGCTGCAAATAATTTGTTAACCTACCTATGGTCATTGCATCATACGTATATACGTACATTTTGTGTGTGATGGAAGGGGTCTCAGAATATGACTTTGATTTCCGTTTCGAAGCCTGCTATTTATCTGTTCCTTATTCGGATTTTAAAATTACAATAATTTCTTTGAATTGTAAGGTGGCAAGACCATTAAACATGCACTCCTATGTCCGGGTTCGATTCCCGGCATGGGAATATTTTTTGTAATTACTTGATTTAGATATATTAAAATACCGCCTACTTTTATGGTATCCGGTCAGAAGAGTGTTTCCACAAGAGTGCATGCCACAAGAGTGGAGTCACAAGAGTGCAAGGTCACAAGAGTGCACGCCATAAGAGTGCATGCCACGAGATTGTAAGGTCACTAGAGTGCATGGACACAAGAGTGCATGTCATAAGAGCGCAAGTCGCCAGAGTGCATGGTCACTAGAGTGCACGGACACGAGAATGTAGGCCAGAAAAGTGTACGTCGCCAGAGTGCAGGGTCATCAGATTGCTGGCTACTAGAGTGGAAGAGAGATAAAATGATAGGCCCGAAAATTGTAACTATCTGGGTGTGTAGGATAAACAAATAGTACGTGATACCATGAAGGTAGCAATTTTTTTGTTTAAAACACTTCCGTGATATCCTGGCGTCTAAAGTGCGCTCTTTTTGGTAGACAAAATGTTATAAACTAACAAACGGTTTCATTTATAACTCAAATCAAACACTATTCTGTGACTGACTTCAAAATTCTTCAACGAAAAATTCATCTGTTTTCTCTAATTTTGCTCTTTGTTGAAGCGCAACCAAATAGCTAAAGCCAGCTCTCGAACGTATTTACTTTAAATAAAGCTAGAGCGAGTAACTTGTTTGTTTTTTTTGTTTTACTAAATTATGCATAATAACAAGTATTTTCAATAATTATGAATTTTAAATATGTATTCTTATATGTAACTAACCAAAAAGGAATTATTAAGCGAAAGAACGATATTAAAACTAGGCATGTTTTAAATGCATCACGTATGCAATATCAGTATGTCCAATATTACTGTTGTATATGTGACGGACTTTTCAAATAACCTTTTTTCGAAAAGCAGTAAACACCCACTGCAGTTCAAAGCGTTTATTAGTCATTGCGGTAAGCAGACACGCATTTTGCTACACAACAATACAACAGGGCCCCTCATTACAAACTAGTTCACACTCTGATGACCCCGCACTCTGGTAAAGTGCACTTTTCTGGCCTACACTCTCGTGTCCATGCACTCTAGTGACCCTGCACTCTGGTGACGTGCACTCTTATGACGTGCACTCTTGTGTCCATGCACTCTAGTGGCCTTACACTGTCGTGGCATGCACTCTTATGGCGTGCACTCTTGTGACCTTGCACTCTTGTGACTCCACTCTTGTGGCATGCACTCTTGTGGAAACACTCTTCTGACCTAGAACCCAATTTGTTTGCACTTGTTTAAGTTGCATATTATTTTCTTTTCAAAAATGCTTAAATTATACTATAATATATTGTTAAGATTTTTTCATAGTAAGTTTTAAATAATTCGAAAGTAAATTCGAAAATTTGGAAATTTTAAGTAAATATAATTCTTACTTACAAAATTTCCTGAAATATCCTGATATTTCCGGATTTGCAAAGAATTTCCTGAATTTCCTGATTTTTTCAGGTTTTGTTTCGGTATATGGATTTTAAGCATAGTCATTTCTGAAATTTACTGGTTGGTCAGCCTCAAATCCACATTTCCTGTTATTTCCTGATTTTCCCGATTAGCCAACCTTGTTTATTAACTACAATTTTGTTTAAATTGACTCTCTTCCTATCGACAGTATCGATGGTTTTGAAATTTTAAAGGCTTTTAATAGGTAAAGTAACTATAGCAATGGAACCTTCAGCAGCTGAACTGCGACGATGCGACAGTTGCTGTAGTAGTGAATAATTAAAATTAAAACTGACAATTCTCTATTAATTCGCAAAAATTAAAATAAACTCCAGGAAATTGTAGTGATTCTATTTTCAAGTGGCAGCCGAACTTGAAATGCTCCTGAATGCACACGGGACCTTGCACACCTTACCTCGTACAACTTTCAGAAATATTTACCCCTTCCCTATTCACTATAACGTGTACTACATAATTTATTTCGAATAACTAACCTCCCTTCCATACAATGTTATTTTGTTATTTTTTTATAACACTTCCTCCATATCCGATGAGCCGTAAGAGGTAATATTTGCAAGTTCCTGTAGAGAAACGATGGGTTAGCTTGCTAGAATGAGCTGGGCTGCTAGAAAAATTGTAGGAAAATCCAATGAGGGGCTGTTCATAAATACCGTTGAAATTTTTCCGAAAAGTATCAATCTTCCTATGGCTGTGTGGTACAAAGTTATTTTTTCAACAAACAGTAAGCGTTGAGGTTGAGGGGCCCCTCGCATATAGCAGGGCAAAGATTATTTGCACCCCTTGTTTATCATTAGGTCCAGAGCAGATGCCCTATACATATAGAACTGTATAGTCGAACTCAGTATAGTAAACCATGAAGATGAACCGTTGGAATATGAATGCAGCTGCAGTGTGCTGTGCACCTGGAAGCCCAAAATTCCATCCGCTGGACCCTTGCATTTGAGGCTGGGAAAATAAAATACATTCAGTCTGCCTCTTCGTCAGTTGTTGTAGTGTGTTGTCCTAAAAGTTGTGTTTTTATTTTACACAGCAGTTCAAGGTTGGTTGTTATTTCATTTGAGTAAACAATAACAATAAAGAATACAAATGTTTCTGCTATTTTACTTCCCCGTGAATTACTTCCTTTAGTTGTGAGTTTTAATTTTTACGTTTTAATTTGCAGGCTCTACCAACACAGTGCAGCAAAAATATATTATTGCTTTTCAAAACCTTTAAAGTCTACAAAATGTATAGAATCAAAAAAAATCAAAAAGGACATTCTGGTTCCAGGTTATCTTCTCTGGAAAGAAAATCAAGTCTCCGATCAGCTTCAAAATCTGACACCGAGTCGTTCAAGCTCCTTCAAAAGCACGGTGTCACTCATAACATTCAAATAAAGCTCCTGCAATTGCAAATAAATCAAACACATCTAATTAACGGTACAAACCACTTGGTTCGTCATCATCGTCCAAACAACCAAAAGCAGGAGACACAGTACAAATGTGAGGTTTGCGGAAAAAAGACAAAAACAAAAACACGGTGGAGGAACCATTTAAAAACACATTCAAGCGATAAACGAATCTCATGTAAGTATCCAGAGTGCCAGTACAAGTGTCATTTTATGAATCACCTTAAAAGTCACATGCGGATTCATTCGGCAGAGAAAGCATACATGTGTCAACTGTGTGAATACAAAACTAGATACCAATCTAGCTTAAGGTGCCACGTCCTTCTGCACAAGGGAGAGAAACCATACGCCTGCGCAATCTGCACTTGGAAAACAAGCCATCAGAAATGCTTGAAATTACACATGCAAGTGCATCATCAGAATCCGAAGGAGAGACCGAGACCCTTTCCATGTACTTTCTGCGACTACGCTGGCCATACGCGAGAACTTGTAAAGATACACATGCGCACTCACACTGGCGTCAAACCCTACAAATGTAAGATTTGTCCCTATGCTTCCACGCAAAGAATTCATTTAAGCGAGCACCTGAGGACCCACACGAAGGAGAAGCCGTTCAAATGCAATCTGTGTCCCTACACTTGTTCGACCAGCTTAATTCTACTCAGCCACATGCGAAGTCACACTGGCGAGCGACCATTTGCGTGCAAGCAGTGCGACTATCGAACCACCCAAAGCGGCCATCTCAACGCTCACGTCAAAAGACATCACACTGAAGAAGGCGCCAGAAAAAATGTCCAGTGTCCACTCTGTACGGACACACTTTACAATAAAGGCGCATTGGCATCACACTTGCGTCGACACACGGGAAGAAGCCATTCAAGTGCAGATTTTGCAACAAAGGCTCCACTCATGAGAAAGTTGTAGCTCATTTGTTGTTGCGAATCTATTTAAAAGGAATAATATGTATAGAAGCTTAAAGATGTAATAATTTATTTTATAGATATTATTTGCGGCTGGCAAATGGTTGAAATCCTGAGCTCATGATAAGAAAATTAGATCTTGGACAGAAATTATTTTAAGTTTTTATTCCAGTTGCTTTGTTGCACAATAAATTAAAGACTATCCCAGCGGGTACAAGATCAAAATAGAAGTCAAAATTCTTTAGACTTTTACTAATTTTTCTTTTACAAATGACACAATAAACTTGAATTGCTAAACTGTATATTATACAGTGTATATTACATAATATTAAAACTGCATTACAAGCAGGATGGACTATTTTTACAGCAGTTCATACCCTCAAATTGAAAAGATCCAAACAATTAAAAAAGCGACATTGCGAATTACTTGCCTTCTTTTTAACTGGACAATGAAATAAGGCTTTAATCATTTTAAAAGTAAGTATAAAGTATATAAGAAATTTTTGTAAGAAGCAAAGTGCTTTAGATAATTTGTTTACATACGATTAGGTACGTATATATTGCATCATGCGGACATACATTGTGGTCGTAATGGACAGGGCTAACGATATGGTTCGGCTTTTCAGTTTTAATCCCGCTATTTATCTATTCATTATTCAAATCATAGATGGGCATTAAACTTGCCCTCACCCTCCACTCCCCTCAAATTCTTTCTAAATTTTTGCCCTCACCCTCCCCTCCCCTCATTTGCTTTTGAAATTTTTGCCCTCACCCTCCACTCCCCTAAAATTGATTCTGGATTTTTGCCCTCACCCTCCCCTCCCCTCAAACGGAAATAAAATTTGTGCCCTCACCCTCCCCTCATTGAGTGGAGGGGACTTGAGGGGACTTTTTTTTGCTGAGGGGTCCCCTCAACTTATACTAGAATGTGGTCCTCTCCTGCGCTGGGCCCTATTGGATAAGGTCGCTACCCGGCCCTGTAGCGCAGCAGATATCACAGTCTTTATAGAAAATATATTAGCAGATATGACAACCTTTATATACTACAAAAATTAGCAGATATGACAAAAAATGTTTAATAAACCTGAAGAAATCTCAAAAATGTCAAAAATCTAAAATGACAAAAACAATTGACTGCATCAAAACCCGAAAAATGTTACAAAGTCACAACAAATCAGTAAAAACCGAAAAATGGTTCAAAAATCTCAAAAAAACTCAAAAATCTAGAAAATGGTAAAAACACATGAAATTCCATCAAAACACAAAAAATGTTACAAAATCATAATAATTCAATAAAAACACCGAAAAATAGTTCGAAATCTCAAAAAATGTCAAAAAACTCAAAAATGTAAAAAATCGAGAAAATAATAAAAACACATGAAATTGCATCAAAACACGAAAAATGTTAAAAAATCATA
>JAQFZC010008417.1:0-10196 GCA_034695205.1 Dicyrtoma fusca | reverse complement strand
AACCCTTTCAAAAAATTCAAAACAAGATATTAGGAATTTTCAAAAAGGTCTAAACCAGAAATTACAATTTTCAAAAATGTAAAAACAAGATATTAGGAATTTTCAAAAAGGTGTAAACCAGAAATTACAATTTTCAAAAACGTGAAAACCAGAAATTAACATTTTCAAAAAGGCTAGAACTTGAAATTACTATTTTCAAAAAGGTCAAAACCTCAATATATTAAAATTTTTCGAAAAGGTTAATTCTTAATCGGAAAAATTAAATTTTGACTACACAGCCAGTGCAACAGCTCACATAAACGCTGCAACGCTCATCAACGAGGAGGGCGGGGTTGGCGGGTCGGAGGGGAAGGCGGACGAGGCGGGGAAAGACTTCTGGACCACCAGTGTTGGCAAATTCAAATTCTGCATCGACGAACTTCCTCCTCACCTCCAGTTCACCTTCCAGCTTTTAAAGAAAATCCCCGATGAGGAAGATTCAGAGCTACTCTACCATCTCCTCAAGTGCCTCAAGATTCTATTTCTTCACGGGGAAGTGATGGTCAGGGCTTCAAAGGATCATCGGGGATTCCTCATTTGGTGTCAGGAGAATCTTCTCATCAAAAAGTATAGCAGTCATTATCTCAGAAAAGTATTTTGTTAAATCGCAGTAAAATTTCTAAACTTTTTACTTGAATATTTTTTTATTTGATAGCTTATGGGAACTAATGGATGCAGAATACAGTCAAATCAGTGAGCAGGCAGTTCCTATTTTATTACACTGCATAACTTTGCCGGTGGGCTCAGATGTTTTTTGGAAACAAATTGAAGAAGATTTCCACAGTCCGGACTGGCGATGCAGATTTACTGCTGGTGAGTGAAAAATCGAACTGACTGATTTGAATTTTAATATTATAAATAATAATGAAACAAAATATTTTAATTAATTTGTAATTAATTCTAAAATAGTTGAAAGAGTAATAACTTTAACTCGCTTCATGGACTCGCACCCTGTAAGAAATAGCCAGGCTTTACAAACAGCACTGTCAAATGCATTCTGCTATGCAATCTCATCCCTCGATGATCCCCACGTGGCAGTGGCACAGCGGACGGCACTTTATTTGGGAACCATTCATGATTCTGTGATGCAGGTTAGCTGCTTTAAGGCATTTTAAAGTCGTTTTGATTTTTTATGTTAATATTTTAATTTAATTAAAATTAAAATTGATTTTTTAAATGTTTTTTAGAGCCTCCTGTACTGCCTAGAATCCCAGTTTGACACAGTGGTCATCGACAGACCCGTAATTCTTCAGTCATTGTATCTCCTCCTCAATTCTGTGAGTGATCGGAAGATTCTTCGTTGGGATTTTTTCTTGAATTGTTTCGACTCACTCTTCATCGAAGCTCAGATTAACTTAGAAAGAGCGGGGGACGTCGCTTTCCTTCGAGGTTAGTTTTTATTGGAACTAATTTAGTAATTTTACACCTTAATCTTTTCAAAACAGTCAAATATCTATAGTTTAGAACCTTTTTAGAAAATGTTGATTTCTACTTTTGACCTTTCTTAAAGTTTTAGTTTCTAGTTTTAACCTTTCTCAAAGTGTTGATTTCTATAGTTTTGATGATTTTGAAAATGTTAATTCCAAGTTTTGACCTCTTACAAAACGTTACCTACTCGGAAGTGGGGAACCATGGAAAGAATGCTTTACAACAGTGTTTAATTGTATAAATTAACTTTTTCAAAATGGTCAAAACTAGTAAAATACACTTTTTAAAAACTGTCAAAAATAGGAAATAAACCTTTTTCAAAACGGTCAAAATAGGTAAAAAACACTTTTTCGAAAAGGTCAAAACTAGCAAATAACACTTTTCCAAAAAGGTCAAAACTAGCAAATAACACTTTTCCAAAAAGGCCAAAACTAGCAAATTACACTTTTCCAAAAATGTCACATATAATAGTAAATAAAACTTATAAGGTCAAAAAACTAGAAATCACGATTTTCAAAACAGCCAAAACTAGTAAATAAGCACTTTTTCAAAATGGTCAAAACTAGTAAATAAGTCTAGGGAGAAAAGTCCCCCTCAAAAAGGGAGAAAACTAGAAATTCCCCTTTTTCAAAAACGTTCAAAACTAAGTACATTTGCGTTTCGAAAAGGTTAAACGTTCCTACAAAAACTGTTGCTATTTTGTATTATAATTACAGATCTTCGGAACTACGACGCCACGATGGACCACTTTGTAAAGAAACTAAATCGGATCCAAGAAGCAATGTTTAAGAACGAGCTTCCTCAGACGATGACCGGTGCGGCGAAGACGCTCTACTCTTCTTTAGGGAAGAAATGGCCCTACAAACGAACAATGTCTGCCCCGGCTGGATTTAATTTCAATTTCAAACACCCTGCAAGTATGGGGGGTGACAGCCAGAAATATTATTACCGCCAGTCCTCCGCCCCCGTTTTGAAGAGAAAAGGCTCCAGGCATGGCCTCGACGGTCACATCCACTCCATCCAGCACATGGACGCGGATTCCTACCTGAACACCTTCTTTTCGAAAATATCCGAGTTTGAAGAGAGCGACAAGGACACGATGCATCTCATCATTTTCTTATTTATGCAGTTTCTGTCCAGATACAATCGGGGCCCTATTCCGAGTGAGAATAAGGCCCTGGCGAAGACGCAGTTGGCCGTTCTGCGGCATGTGACGATGCTTCTGGGCTACAATCCTCATGAGAAGGTTAGGATTTGAAACATACTTATTTTAAAAGTTTAACCTTGTCGAAACGGTACTATATCTAGTTTTACATCTTTTTAAAAGTGTTAATTTCTTGTTTTGCATCTTTTCGAAAGTGTTAATTTCTTGTTTTGCATCTTTTTGAAAGTGTTAATTTCTTGTTTTGCATCTTTTCGAAAGTGTTAATTTCTAGTTTTGACCTTTTTGAAAATAATCAACATTTCTTTTGTTTTAAAGACCTTTTTGAAACTGTTAGATTTTTGTTTTATATCTTTTTGAAAGTGTTAATTTCTTGTTTTACATCTATTTGAAAATGATAATTTCTGGTTTTACACCTTTTTCAAAATGGCACTTTCTTGTTTTACATCTTTTTGAAAGTGTTCGTTTCTTGTTTTAACCTTTTTGAAAGTGTTAATTTCTTGTTTTACATCTTTTTGAAAACGGCAATTTCTTGTTTTACATCTTTTTGAAAGTGTTAATTTCTTGTTTTGCATCTTTTTAAAAACGGCAATTTCTTGTTTTACATCTTTTTGAAAGTGTTAATTTCTCGTTGTACATCTTCTTGAAAATGTGAGTTCTAGTTTTGACCTTTTTGAAAAGGTTAATTCCTAAAAAAACACTTTTGTAAAGCACTCTTTGCATAGTTTCCCGGTTGCGAACAGGTTAAAAAAAATTCTAAATTTGATCTTTGATCTTTTTCCAAAGGTGTTTTTTGCCCATCCCTCCCGCCTGAGAACATCTCCAGTTTTCAACTCGTTTTTATCGAATCTCCCTCAAATCCTGGATCAGAACTTTAGCGTGGGCGCAACTCTAATTCCGATCTCATTGACCGTTCTTCACTACGCCCCCGCACCCAATCGCATTGCAGGGGGTCGAATACATCCCTACTATTCTCTGTGGCTGTTAGAGAAGCACGTTCGAAGGCACTGGCTCTCCGCTTTGATCGTTATTCTGTACAAATACGAGTACACGACCAGCCCCCTGTCCACCCAGATTCAGACGGTGGTCAGAATCATTCTTAACACACTCAACTGCACCGAACACCGCTGTCGACCCCTGCCCACCACCCTCTTAATGGACGAAACGGCCCAAAGGTCACGGGACATGAGCCAGGCGACCCTGAATACCGGGGATTTGGAACACATCATTGAGCACGAAACGCCGCCGTTGACACCAGCCGGGGTCGTAGTTCAAGCTAGGGAAGTGAGGAAGAGCGCCAGCAGCATGTCTTCCTTGAAAGTAAGTTTTATTGTTGTTTTTTTGTTTGAAAATGGGCTTCTTTAACCTTTGACCTTTTCGAAACGGTGATATTTAGTTGTAATTACATCTTTTTGAACATGTTAATTTCTAGTTTTGACCTTTTTTAAAAGTCTATTCACTCGTTTTCACCCTTTTTAAAAATGTTAGTTTCCTTTTTCGTCCTTTTAGAAAAGGAAGTTTTACCAGTTTTGAATGTTTTTGAAAAGGTTAGTGTCTTATTTTTGGACCTTCGGAAAATGGTAATTACTACCTATGTAGTTTTGACCTGTTTGAAAACTAGTAATTTCCTGTTTTGAGCTTTTTTGTAAAGTGTTATTCACCATTTTTAGTTGTTTTTTGAAAAGGTGATTTCGTATTTTTGTACCTTCTGAAAATGTGAATTAGTAGTTTTGAACCTGTAGAAAACTAGTAATTTCCAGTTTTGACATTTTTTAACCCTTTTTTAAAATTGTTATTTTCCTCTTTCTTCCTTTTAGAAAATACAGTTTTTACCATTTTTTCATGTTTTTGAAAAGGTTAGTGTTTTATTTTTGAACCTTCTGAAAATGGTAATTATGTAAAAATTACTAGTTTTGACCCGTTTAAAAACTAGCAATTTCCTATTTTGCCCTTTTTAAAAGTGTTGTTCAATGTTTTTAACGGCCTTTGAAAAGGTTACTTCCTAGTTTTGATCAGTTTGAAAAGGTTAATTTGCTGAATACACACCGGCAAGCATTCATTCTTTCCGTGGTTTCGGTTCCGATCCGAATAGGTTAAAAAAACCTTTCAAATTGCCCACGTTTTCCTACATTGTCTCTTGGCTTTCTTTCCTGCAGCAAATAAAGGCGCGGGCATTTGGGACTTCCGAGTCCTTTGACATCATGTCTTCGACGGAAACGGATGAAGTGGAGCAGGAGCTGGCTGCGATACCGGAAACGGAGTCTCCGAAATCCGGTGGATCGATGGAGGAGATGACGGGGAGTGTGAAGGACCTGGTCTTATTGGAGTCTGTCACTGCGCATGCGGAGCCGGGCTTCCTCCCCGTCATTGCCACCGCGACGGCGACCGCAACTTCGGCGCTTGCGCGCGCAATTTCGGTCCAACAGCCTCTTCTGATGACGATGCATGCGGCCGCGACTGCCGCGGAAGTGAAGGCGATGACTCCGGTCATTCCAAAGGGCGGGAGCGCGCTGGCGAGTATGATGCAAGCGGACGCGATGCGCAAGGGCTTTGGAAACGCGAGTTGGTTTCTGCCCGGCGCGAGTCCGCCCAAGGCGATGGCCATCGTGGCTCCGCCCCCCGTCGTCCGTCCCCCTGCCCCGCCCATTGAAGCGGATGCCAAGTCCACCTCTTCGGCTGCCAGCTCAAGTAGTGGCGGGAAAACGGCGGGGGGAGCCAGCACGAGCACCAGTAGCTCCGCCACTGTTAAAGGTACGCATTTTCTAATTCTGATTTTGGAGCACTTATGGGCTTTTGAAAGAGGTGTAAAGTTGTTCTAATTTTTATATTGTTTAAGAACGTGCATATCGTAGGTGAAAAAGCATTGTGTCGAGTCCAATGCCACTTTTACACATTCTTAAAAAGGTGTAAATAGCCGTTTTTACCTTTTTAAAGTGTAAAGTAAATTCCTTTTCAACATTTCTTCAAAAATAATAAAACTGCTAATTGTAATTATTACTTCCTAGAATGTGTGTACACTTTTCAAAAAAACATACCTTTTCTTATAGCACACTTTTCAAAATTGTGCAAAAGTGGCATTTTATGTGTTTATACTTTTTAAAACTGCTAACTGGTAAAACTGATATTCCGACTTTTTCAAAATAGTAAAACTGCTATTTACACTTTTCAGAAAAAGCAAAAATGATGTTTACACTTTTCAAAAATAGTATAAATGATGTTAGCACTTTTCCAAAATAGTAAAACCGCTATTTGTATTGTTTGAAAGAAGCTTAAAAGGGATATTTATGTACACTTTTGAGAAAATCATAACACTTCTAATTAGAATACTTTTCAAAATTGTGCAAAAGTGTCACTTATGCGTATTTAGACTTTTTAAAAAAGGTAAAACTGGCTTTTAAACTTTTCAAAATAGTAAAACAAAAATTGTTAACACTGTTCAAAAATAGCAAAAAGTGCGATTTGCATTTTTCCAAAGCTTAAAAGAGTTATTTACACTTTTTGTACACAAATCATGGAGTTAAAATGACGTTAAGGAGATGCTAGACTTACGTCACAATGGTCACAATGCTTCTTCACCCACGATATAAGTGTGCATCTTTGTCCATAAAGGATCTTCCTCTTCTGGAACGACGACGGCCGCAACGACGGTGCAGGCTCCGGACTTCCCGTGGCATCTCAGTGTCCAGGCCGCCTTCCAGATCGCCAAGATCCCCGCCCCGCCCCTCGAGAGGCTCCTCCCCGTCGGCAGCTTCCAGCCCCCGCCGCTGTCCCCCACCATCAAGAACTTGGCCAGACGAGAGCTGCCCTCGGGCCACCCCAACAGCAACAGTCCCTACGAGTCGCCCGAGTCACCCATGTCCCGCATGGACATGATCACCATCGGACCCACCGTCCAGATTGACTCCTCCAGCGCCAGTGGGACACCCACGCAGATGAGTCAGTTCCAGTACGACATGGTCACCGAGGAGGAGGCGACGCCCCTGGAAAGGCCGCCGGTGGAGAGGCTCCTCAGTTTGGGTCAACTGGCAACCACCTCCAACATGGAGAAGGGGGCCCTCGAGGAACTTCAGAGCTCCAAAGCGCTACTCAAATCTGACGTAAAAATAATTTAGTTGTGATTATGTGAATATTTAAATAATTACCTTCCCTTAGTTTTTAGTTAAATTATTTGTATTATGTAGAGAGGGTACAGGGGTCCCATTAAATATTAAAGGAAAAAATAATTCTTTTTTTGTTTTTGAAGAGCTACGGACGCTCAACGTCCCTCACGTCACCGAAGAAGTTGGTGAAGCAGCCCTGCATTTTCGAGGTGGACAACGTCTTTGACAGCAAAGATGAGAGCAAAGACAAGCAGCAGCAGCAGCAAGCCGAGTCCGGAAAGACCGTCGGTTTCGTGTAAGTCCATTTAATTTTGCCAGAAGCACGTTTACTATGTAGGTACTAGTATGTATATTGCGTAGATACTAAAATGCTTTTCGAAATATATAGAGATACTAATTTTAGCATTTGCTATTTTGTAAAAACGAATTTTTTTAAGCATACGGTAATAGGTATATTTAGTTTTTTGCACCTTTTTGAAAATAATGGTACTTTCTTAGCTTTGCCTTTTTCAAAATGTTACTTACTAGTTTTGACCTTTAGAAAAAGCGTAATTTCGTATTCTGACCCTTTTCAAAATGGTCATTTCAAGTTTTGGACATTTTTAAAATGGTCATTTCTAGTTTTGACCTTTTTGAAAATGGTCATTTCTAGTTTTGGACATTTTTAAAATGGTCATTTCTAGTTTTGACCTTTTTAAAAATGGTCATTTCTAGTTTTGGACATTTTTAAAATGGTCATTTCTAGTTTTGACCTTTTTGAAAGGGCTAATTTCTAGTTTTGAACTTTATTACAAGGGGTAATTTCTTGTTTTGACCTTTTTGAAAGGGCTAATTTCTAGTTTTAAACTTTATTACAAGGGGTAATTTCTTGTTTTGACCTTTTTAAAAGCGGTAATTTCTTGTTTTTACCATTTTAAAAAAGTTAGTCACCAATTTTAACGTTTTTAAAAACTGTAATATCTTATTTTGACCTTTTTGAGAGTGTTTAGTTACGGGTTTGAACCTTTCTAAAAACGATAATTTCTTGTTTTGACCTTTTTGAAAAAGTTAATTTTGACGAATAACAATTTTTGTTCAGCGTTCTGTCCATTCTTTCCCTGCTCAGAATAGGTTAATTGTGTGCCCAGTGGAACAGTGCATTGAACTAATACCGTTTTAACGTTGTTCACTAAAAGACCGCCGGCCGTGGAGGAAACGGCTCGTCACCACAACATGCGTCAGTCGTGTCTGCGTGTCGGGGACGAGTGTGTCCAGGACCGTTGCCAGGATTGCGGGGCGGTCGTCGAGATGTACGGGAACGAAGAGCTGGGACTCTGCATCGTCGCTCTGGAAACTTTTATTCACAAGGAGCCCGGTCTGGCGGCCCCCTTCCTCCCGGACATCATCAAGTGTGCCGCCCGGATCGCCCTCAAGCCCTTGTACCCGTGGCAGGCGGAGAGTTCCCTCTACGTCCCCAGCAGCGTGTCCCGAGTGGCCCATCAGTTCCTGAGATGCATGTTCCATCAGCTGGCACCCTACGGCGTCTTCACACAGCTGTTTCAGACACGATTTCCAGGTACGAACGGATTGGCCAGTTTAAATTATTGTTGAAGCACAGTTTTTAACTTTTTTAAAACGGTAATATATCCAGTTTTGCATCTTTTTGAAATTGTTATTTCTAGTTTCGAACTTTGTGAAAGTGCTAATTACTACTTTTTAATGTTTTTGAAAATGTTAATTTCTAGTTTCGACCTTTTCTAAAACGATAATTACTGGCTCGGGCCTTTTTGAAAACGATAATTTACTCGTTTCGACCTTTTTGAAAATGCTAATTACTAGTTTTAATCGTTTTGAAATTGGTATTTCTATTTTCGACCTTTTTGAAAACGATAATTTACTTGTTCTGACCTTTTCTAAAACGATAATTACTAGTTTTGATCGTTTTGAAATTGTTATTTCTATTTTCGACCTTTGTGAAAACGATAATTTACTAGTTTCGACCTTTTCTAAAACAATAATTACTGGTTGGAACCTTTTTGAAAATGCTAGTTACTAGTTTTGATCGTTTTGAAAATGCCAATTACTAGTTTTGATCGTTTTGAAAATGCTAATTACTGGTTCGGACCTGTTCGGACCTGTTTGAAAATGATAATTTACTAATTTTGACCTTTTCTAAAGCGATAATTACTGGTTCGGACCGTTTTCAAAATGCTAATACATATCTACATAGTTTTGATCGTTTTGAAAATGCTAATTTACTAGTTTCGACCTTTTCTAAAACGATAATTACTGGCTCGGGCCTTTTCTAAAACGATAATTTACTAGTTTCGACCTTTTCTAAAGCGATAATTACTGGTTCGGACCGTTTTCAAAATGCTAATACATATCTAGTTTTGATCGTTTTGAAAAGGTTAGTTTGTAGAATAAACACTTTTTCAAAGCATTCTTTCAATGATTGACGGTTTCTCATCGTCAGTTCCGAATAGATTAAATCAAATCCTTTTTGTAACACGAATGCCCATCATGTACTATTTACCAGAGCGCTCCAAAGCGGAAGTGTTCAAAGCAGTCTCCTTTGCACTGACGGACTTCAGTGAGGTGAACCCCATCGTTCCCCTTCAGCTCTTGTTCGAAGCACTGAATTCGAAAAAGACTTTGACTCTCGACTCGATCATCCCTGTGGTGGAGAACGTGGCCATTTATTTGGAGTGCCTTCCGCTGGAAGCTGCTTCGTCCTCTTCGAACACCTGGAGTAACGTCATCCCCCTCATGGAGGCGTTTTTGAGGAAGATTCTGCCACTCATTCAGTCACCCAATGGGATCGACGGACTTCTGAGGACCATGGCTTGTCTTATGAGACTCCCCACTATCAGTGCTTTTAAGGTTTGCCATTAGATTTGAATTTTGTTTTTTCATGAATTTGAGTTTTCATTTTTAAGCTAATTGCCTTACCTACTAACTAATTCTAATTGCTATTTATATTTTATAGAGTATTCTGGACCCCTTCTCAAAGATCATGAGTATGGTGATTCAGAACAACATGATGAAATACCCGGCACTCGTCGAGCTCTGTCACTTGTGTCACCGGGGATTTATGCGGGAGCGGGAGAAATTGCTTTTGACGCGCATTGCGGTCTACGAACTGGTTCAGGCACTGAAATTTAAAACGAATATTCCCGATGCAAACTTCCTTATGTTGGTCACATTTATTCTGCAGGTATAATAATAATAATAATTAACCTTTTCGAAACGTAATTAATATACTTATGCTTGAATGTTTTTGAAAATGGTAATTTATAGTGTTTTAACCGGGAGAGTATTCAATAATAATAATAATACATAATAGTGTTTTAACCTTTTGAAAGTGCTACCTAATACATACAATATTGTAAATAACTTTTTCCTACTTAAAACAAAAATAATTTGAACCAAAAAAAGTCTGTAACGTATACTGAGTCCGTTGGGCTATCCTCGTTGGAGGACAGTGT